>LXGT01000069.1:0-105275 GCA_001640655.1 Endoconidiophora laricicola | reverse complement strand
GGGGGGGGAAGAGAGAAATGGAAGATTCCCTGGCAGAATGTCACAACAGCAAAAATGCGCCGGAGATGAAGAATGTTTAAGTCGAAGAAGGAGAAGAAACCCCCAAAAAAAATTAGCAGCCAGGCAAAAGTAGAAAAAGAAGAAGATTGAGTGGTCAGAGACTGGTGACACACAAATATGCGCAGATTCTGTGTAGCCTAGAGGGATGTGAACTGGATTTTTTGGAGGGTTTTTGTTGTTGTTTTACAGTTTGTTCGAACTAGAACTAGGAAGAAGTATGCAGAAAAGAAGGTGAATATAAGAATATATGCGAGGAAATTGGAAACAGAACTCGCAGAGTCGAATCGTTAAGAGCAAGTTACAGCACGGGAAACGGTTGGCTGGGAGGTTTAATGAGGCGTTTGGTGGAGTGTAAGTCGTCGAGCAGCTGTTAAGCCAATCAGGGAAGCGAGCAAGACTAGGAGAAAAGAAGTTTGAAGTCGTAGAGTTGAAAGAAACCGGAATGATAGGCTGAAGAAAGACACTATCTCGTAGTTGGAATATCGAAGAAAAGTGAATGTTGTAAAGAAAGACAGCACGCAGTGCGCAAAAGAACTGAAAGACCAGAAGGTCAAATTGAATGAATGAATCAAGAAACGAAGGGAAAAAAAAACAAACGAGAGTGGTAGACCAGCAAAGATCTAAGTTGACATCAACTACACGCCTGGGTAGTACTAGTAGTAGCAAGAGAAGGAGAAAGAGAAAGAAGGGAGAAGGAGGAAGAAAA
Source organism: Endoconidiophora laricicola (assembly GCA_001640655.1). Classification (NCBI taxonomy): domain Eukaryota; kingdom Fungi; phylum Ascomycota; class Sordariomycetes; order Microascales; family Ceratocystidaceae; genus Endoconidiophora; species Endoconidiophora laricicola. The sequence continues at coordinate 104,509 of LXGT01000069.1, read as the reverse complement.
AGCTGCTGCTCAAGATCTGGGGGCCTTGTAAGTAGAAAAGTAAACTTAGATGTTTCCAATCCATTTGAAGTCATTCTCGTGCCCAGTCTCGCGCAGTCTCTATAATTGCCTGTCATTTCTCACTCCACCAAGCATATACAAAGACGTTGTAAGAGGGTTCCGATGTCAAAGTCTGGGCTTCTACGTTTCCAAAGGTCAATGCTTTGAGCGTTTGAAGCAGGACGACCCTGTCACAGAGTCGAGCCAGCTTTAGTTGCCAGGGTTGTAGCGCTGGCAGCGTATCGTAGTATCGGGGCAGGGGCCTAGACTTGAAGGTGTTTGAGATTTTATGAAGCGCGCAAGGATGTCGACCATATTAAGCGGCATATTCTCAAGACATAGATTAGATAGAAAGACGGCTGGCCTCGGCGTTGTTTCTGGCATCAACTGCAGGTTGCTTGACTACGTACTACTACTACTACTACCACCACTGCTGCTGCTGCTGTCTCTAATACTGCGCCTACTACCACCAGGGCTGCTTCTGCTTCTGCTTCTACTACCTCATCTGCCGTTCTTGCCAATCAGCAAAAACCTCGCGCAGACCGTGGTCATCGTCAATCTATCGATGACAGTGAACCCTCGTTCAACGATAACCTCGAAGACATAACCAACAACCCGCCCTCGAACCACTCATCATCCGGTCCCGTGCAGCCTCCTCCATACAACTTCGCCAACTTTAACCTTAACTTACAGACTTGGCCCTTTACCGCCACTCCATCGTTTACTACTTCATACGCAGGTAGCCCTATTCCCACTAGCATAGCGACTCCTGGATCCTCAGGATATCCAGCTGCTTGGGATCTTAGCGTACTCGGTCAACTTCAGCAACAGCAACAGCTTCAACAAATTCAGCAACTACAGCTGCAAAATCTCTTTCCATTCGCCCCGTCGTTGACCGCAGCTGCTTTCGCTCCCCAGAACTTTGCAAATTTACCTAGCTCTGGTTCTGGACTCGACGGCCTGTCCCCGGAAGCCATCGCTAAACTCACACCTGCGCAGCTTGACCGTCTCAAGCAGATCAAAATGCCGCCGCCTCACTTACGGTATCACTCGCCAACTGGCGCTACAACACTGGGATCTCCTGGAGATGATTATTCCCATGCCATGTCGTCTTCAGACCCTGATGCCACCAAGTCCTCATTTACTAATAGAAAGCGCAAAGCCTCTGCTGATGATGAGGACGAAGATGACGATGATGAAGAGACTGGCCCTGTCAAGAAGACTGCACACAACATGATTGAGAAACGGTATCGGACAAATCTCAACGACAAGATCGCATCTCTGCGCGATTCTGTCCCTAGTTTGCGTATCATGTCAAAGAGCGCGCGTGGAGAAGACACTACCGAGGATCGCGAAGAACTGCACGGCTTGACACCAGCACATAAGCTGAACAAGGCTACAGTAAGTTCCCAATATTTTTTAGTTGACGTGGAGCCATCTTTACTAATACGTCATATGTAGGTTCTGAGTAAAGCCACAGAGTATATCAGACACTTGGAAAAACGTAACAACCGCCTCATTGACGAAAATCTCGCCATGCAACAACGCATACAAGCCTTCGAAAAGCTATTCATGGCTAGTGCTATCAACGGCTCTATGCCTCTACCTACCAATATCTCACCAATGCAGTATGCCGCCGTCGCAGCTGCTGCCGCCGCCTCTCAGGACCCTTCCAAGTTCATGAGCCACCAGACGGACCAATCTCATGCTTCTGAAGGTTCAGTAGTTGGCATGATCCCCGTCCCCGATGAAATGAAACGTCTTCTTCAAGCACAAATGCAGGGTCAACCATACCCTGTTCCACAACAACAATTCTCTGCACCAGTGGGAGGCAACCGCCAACAAACGATCCAGCAGCAACAGCAAATTCAACAAGCACGCTACCAAAACGGAAACAACATCGGCAAGCTGATGGTCGGCTCGCTTGCCGGCCTCATGTTTCTCGAGGCATTGCACGAAGACGAACAGAGCACTGATAAACCAGAAGGCCGTGGGCTTTCTGCTCTGCCAGTAGCCCTCATCAACTCAGCCATATCCCATCTGAACATCAATATGATGAGCTATCACATGCCAGCATCTCAAGTATTGTTTACACTCAAGCTCTTGCTCATGGCTGGCATATTGATATCAGTCTTAATTCCTATGGTATTCTACCGTAATACTAAGGATCTAGCACAAAAGCCACAGCCTCATGAAGCACCACTCATGGAGTCTTTGGTGGCGTCACCGGACAAGTCAAGGAAGCAAAGGTGGATGTTATTGACACGTAGTCAGTGGCTTCCTAGTCCTACAAGTTTTACTGCTGAGGTGGCTGGTGTTGCTGCTAAATGTATTGAAGCTTTTATCTGCTACTTTCTCGGAGCACACATAACCCAGATGCTGTTCCATCGCTCGGACGACCAGCAGGAAGAGTTTAATAGCTCATGGTGCAACATAGTTGATGCGCAGCTTTCCGGTAGTGACGATGATGTTAACGTGCGCCGTCTTCTCTTTACGTTTTTCGCTTCTATAGCTCTACCGAAAACACCATACCGACTCATGCGTAAAGCTGTCCATATTCGTTTGATTTCTGCCCAGCTCAGAATCCCTTTTACGGACTCCTTTTTTGCCTATATCTCTTCCTCGTACTGGAGTGAAGCTAGCCAACTCCACCGTGCTCTTAATAAAGTTCGCGAGGCCTATCCTGACACGAAGAGCGAAGCGGAGAATGACTTGTCAGACCACTTTTCTCTGCTACTTGATCAGACTTGTGCGCATGTTCTCACTGATGGCATCATTGCCAAGACAGCCCATCAGGTCTACAACTACGGTAGCGACAGCAAGTCGGACTCTGAGATGGACTGCTTAGCGCTCGATTACACATCTGCTTTTTGGTCCGAGGCCATTCTTAATGATACTTTGGTTCTCAGTCTAGCTACAGATATGGAATCTGCGACAGCACAAGATGACGCAAGCAACATCATTGACTTGGCTATCAAGGCTGCGCCAGTTGGTTCATATGCTCAGACACAGGCAATGATTGCGCGGGCGCTACTGATTGAGAAGAAACGTGGGTTTTACATTGCGTCTTCGATCAAAATGCTAAATCAGTCTGATGTCCCGTCAGATGAGCTAAGCGCAGCCCTGCAATGTGCCATCACCCTAGCGCTACTGCGTAAACAGTCGACTTTGGAAGAACCACTCTCGGTGCCGATGTACACGATATCTAGCTGTACGACAAGCAACAAATCTCTCCTCGGCTTCGTGGCCACATTCAAGATCATGGAGGAGTTATTTGAAGAGATTTCATTGTCGAAGTCGTACTGCCAAGCTGTCGAACTGCTGGCCGGTAACTTGCGTGTGTGGATCGGCGGCGCTCAGGGCGCAGCTTGTGGACTTAATGAACAACTGCGGATGGATCTAGTCGGCAGATGTCTGGGTATTGCCAAGGCAGTGGTTGGTATGGAGATTGATTCAGGCTATGGAAGCGCTAGTGATCATAATGGACAGGTGTCTTCGTGAAATCAAGCTTGCTATCAGTACTAGGTTAGCTTTGCTCTGTAGTTGTTGTTTTGACTTTCCTTGGTTTTTTATTTTCTTTCGTTTTATGTCTTTCTGCTGTTTCTGCACATCATGAATATCATCATCGCCGCTCATATTTTTCAAAGGGGCTAATGGAATCCTTAAAATGTCCCATACTACTATCTAGCTGATTTCGTTTCATTGGTCATTTCTGTACTATGTATGTTTTTATCTGTATTGGAGTTTCTGTGTATATGTTCGAGTAGCGGGCTTTTGTTCTTATTTGCAAGGACCCGAAGAAAGTCCAAGTTGAAAATCAATTATATGTATATTGGGCATAGACTGAATAAATAGAAAAACAAGAAAGACCAGTTGGTGATACTAGTTAATCCCTCATTTAGATGGATATGGAATTCACAAGAGGAGTGGCATAGGTAAGCCCCATGTGTATATATACTTATGGGCTCATGTAAATCAACGGATTGGGTCATCCGCCCTCTAAATTCTATCTCGACAACGCTAAACGAACGCTGAATATCGCAAACGTTTCTATTCATTTCGGCTATCAAATCAAGGCTTTCTCTGTTTATTACACACACACACACACACAGACACATATATATTGCTACTTCTCACAGCTTCTACCCATGACAGAATTCCAGTTCCCGCGGGAACACAGTTTTCCGCCATTCTTCACAAGGCAAACAAACTTGACGACACATCACGCACAACTGACGAAATGGTCAGCATTGGTATTAGGATATTGCCAACATCACCGTATCTTCAAGCTATCGCTATCGCCATCAGCGTCAGCTTCATCGCATGAAACCTTTAACAACAGCTACAATAACATTAATAATAATCATAATAGCAGTAATGACACTACAGGAGGAGGCCAATTGATGGTATCGCCGGAAGAAAGGCTATTCATCAACCGCAAGATCAACAGACGACTGCCATCGGCAGATATCCGCGAGATTGTAGATTTCATGCGACGCGAGGGACGCGCAGAATACGTTTCTACGTCGTCATCATCGTCTTCACTAGGGGCGACGATCGGCGCAGTGGGTGTCGGTGTTGGAGTTGGAGCTGGAAGTGGGAGTGGTGGAGGCCGGGATGCGAATGCGTCTATGGCGTGGATCTATTGGCGTACGCCGGAGGAATGGGCGGCGTTGGTGGAGAAGTGGATTGAAGATACAGGACAGAAGAATATGGTGTTGACGCTGTATGAATTGGTGGAAGGTGAGAAGACAATGGGCACAGGTAAGAAACAAGAAGAGAAGATCAAGATCGACCAAGCTCAAAGCATAGCTAACCTCATCCAACTATAGAATTCCACGGCATGGATAACGATTTGCTCATAAAATCCCTCAATGTGTTGGTGAAGCGTGGTAAGGCCCAAATATTCGGCCAAGATTCGTCGGGGGTTAAATTTTTCTGAGCTCTTTCTTGTATTCTATTTCGGTCAAAAATAGACGCTTTTCCATACGAGTTGGGTGGGTATCGTTGTTACTCATAAACTGTCCTTTCTTCTTTGGAGAGGAGGGGGGTGGGATGTGATCCCATCAAAGGAACTAAGCGTATCTCTATCTGCTACCACTACCGCTATCTTACTTGGAGTAGAATTTAGTTCCGTAAATCCCGTTTTAAGCTTGAGCCTCTTTACCTTTTCTCTCTTATCTATTTCTTCTTACGCATTCTTGTCACCATGCCAAGTCTCGGCAAGATACTGGTCATCCCAGAAATACTCCTGCTTCAACGCCATCATCAGCAACCATTCTTCAGCTACGATACGCGGCTCCATGTTTCCATTCATGGCCATCTCATAGAATCGCCCGTATAGCCGCTGTTCTTTAGCTGTATGCGTTGACAGCATATATACTGGCTCGAGCTCCTGTCCATCAACATACTGCGTCTCGCCCTTATATGGCTTAATCGCATTACGGCCGGTCCATTCGCGCCAGATGGCGCCATTGGCCTCAGCAATCGCCCGATATGTGTCTTTGCCATTGTTGATATGCTCCGTACAGAATATCGGCACGCCGGTCAAGAGCTTACCCTTATTAGCCCGCGCCCGTGCTACAGCTTCTTGGAGATTGACATGGTGCGTGCTTTCGTACTCGGCGTCGTGTAGGAGGAAGTCGGCTGGGTCAAGTATTTTGTCTTGTTCGAGGACTTGGTCAATGAAGGCTGTGTTGATCACGGTTGGCCCGCGGGCAAGCGTCTTGAGGAACTTGAGGGTGCGGAGGATCCGGGGTGCAGCTAAATACTGGCACGGGCTGCCATCGTCTACTAAACGGATACCGAGTTCTCGTAAACGAGCCTAGTTGTTAAGTTGGCAGTTAGCATGAAATATAGAAGTTTCGAATCATCCGCTAGCACATGTTCTTCTCCCGTTAGCTTACCCTTTCTCGTTCCTCCATCTTCGGGTTATTCGACCAGCGCTTGTAACCAGTAATTATGATACGATACTGAATGCTTGCCAATGACTTGCGCTTTTTGCTCTGGTGCAAATCGTCATCTTCGTCTTCAACTTCGTTGCTTTCTTCGCGTTCCGTCTTGTTCTTCTTAATTGAATCCTGCAATGCCTTTTCCAGTTCGTCGGCAGCCCGTCGTCCACCCCAGACACCGTTACCAGAACGCTTGTTCTCCCTCTCGTAGAGCCTGATGTCTTCGACAAGACTCTGGATATTCTGTGCTGCCTTGGATTTAGCGCTGCGGCTCCCTGTTACTGGCGTATCGAGTTCAAATTCTGGCACTAGGAAGGAAGTACTAGTTCTTGCGAGAGATGAAGTGCTTGAGTTCTCGCTAAACGCGCTGCTTTTGGTAGGTCGTGAGCGGGACTGTCGAATAGGCGTAGATAAATCCGCCTTAGTCCCTGTATTTGTCCGCTGATGCTTGATAGAAGCCGGTACGACAGAGGGCTTATCAATAGCCGCAGCCGTCGCCGCAGCAGCTTCCTCACTGAAATTCGGGGCTCCCTTAGCCGGGCCTTTCTTATGGATGTTTTGACTAGCAACATCTCGAATTCGCCGCTTAAGCTGAGCGACCTTCGGCAGGTTCTCTCCACCGGGATAAAACATCTCACGTAGGACAGATTCCTCGAAAAACGTTTGGCCAAGAACTTCGCTGAGGTTTGTCCGTGGCGGGAAGTGGCTGAAGCGAGGGTTGGAGCATGGCTGGGCACTGCACTTGGCATAGCTTTCTTCTACCCACAGATGATTGACCATTTCAATGCCCCAGTCAGCAGCGGCCTCACACTTCTCGCCGCTCTTGCGCGCCGTGATAAGGTGAGTGTTGTCATTCTTCATAGTTTTGGTGAATGATGCGCCGGCTGCGGTAATGAGATTCTCTAGGTACGTGCGAGCTTCTCCGCCATAGTTTGAAACGGTGATCTTGAGACCCTCAAAGCCCTTAAGAGGCCCTTTGGGTACCGGGTAGTGGAGTAGTCGACGAAGAGGTGATGTCCAGCTATCGTGAATGATCATGTGGTAAAGCCAGGACAGGTTTCCGACGTCCTTACATAGATGAGAAGCACGGATATAATCAGGGCCGTCGCGAAATCGACACACAAACATGTCACATTGCTCAGGCGAGTATACAACGTTGCCACCAGACTGCTTCACCAGGTCAACAATTGTCTTTTTCAAGCCGTCTGCTAATGTCAAGTCTGTTCCTAACATCACCGCCTTGTTCTGGAACACATGCAATGGTGCTCTGGATCCTTCAATGTCTGGGCGCGTAAGAGATGTGGGATTAGGATCAGTGGCACCGGTTATGGATTTGCTTGGAGGAATTTTAATACCGTCGCGGGGGTCTGCTGTGAAGACCTCCATTTTTGGAAGGGTATATGGGCCCTCATCGATGCGCTTGCCGAGTCTGAAGCAGTCGTTAAACCTGAAAATAGCCATATATATATATATATATTAGAACGTGCATAAGAGCGTGCTGATGCTTCCGAAGAAGGTCTGTTTGTCTGGATGGTTGTGCTTACCAATGCGGAATCACAAATACCCCACGGAACCCTTTTGCTTTGGCATGGGCCTTCAGTTCTTCAGTGAGCTCCAATGTGCAGACATGCGTAGTTAAGCGAGTAATTGCCCGGTTCTCAGAGCCTCCGAGTGCCATAGTAGCGCCGACTATGCTATCGGTGTCCGCCTCCGAAAGGCCGATACAGGTCACGGCAACGTTTGAGAATATCAAGCGAGGGTCAGGCGAGTACGGCCGCACTTGAGGCAACTTCCCTCTAGACAGCGCCACCATGATCCATTGGTGGTTAACTACCGGCACCATGAAGGCCTGTGCATCGATATATTGCGGGAAGTCTATAGTGTTGGAGATGATGTGTGTGGCTTCGAACGTCCGGAGGTCGTTGTCGTTTAGCGGAGCGCATATTGTGCCGCCGTTCTTCTTGATAGCTTCGGATAACTACATATCATATGCCAGAACTAGTCAGTCATAAACCGAGTCTATTTGATAGACGCCTATCGATAGTGTAATGAAACAAACCTCGCCAATGAGTTTGGGGGTCAGCGTTTGACTGGGAATGAACGCAAAAGCACATTCTGCAAAAGCTGCAGGTTTCGATCCGCCGCCCATTTCGTACGACAGATAGCAGAGCCACAGTTACTCCGGAAGATCAGATTATCGGCAGCCGGAAGCGCTAGTTGTATCAACAGTCCGGTAAATATAGACAAGTGCCGGATAATGAATTAGGAAAACACAGAATTCCCGTATTGATCGATCGCAAATCGCTGATCTGAGTCAGATTATATTTTAGAAAAATGGCGGTAATCAAGGTATCAAGCTAGAAAGAGCATCCATCTAACGGAACAAAAAGATGGTCTTCTATAGGCACAAATTTAAAGATTCGCTAGCTTGACTGCATTCTCAATACGCGCCAGGACAAAAAAGTCAGTTGACAATGCGCGCTGGGTCAACACGGGCGGTCACGTGCGTGCTGATAAAGTGGAGATTTTGCCCAAACAGGCTAAAGGGGCAATTGCAAGACAGGCAACAGTGATTTTTGATGGAGCGGCTTTTCTTTGTCTATTTTGAGTCTAGGGGTGGCTTCATCGCTTATGAGACGCAAAGTGCTAACACTAATCACTAATCATAAATGATAATAATAATGATGGATTTAGATTTGGATTTGAGGCGCTTTATCAGACTATCATATCATTCGTGTTTTTATGCTCTTCTGTCCGAAATAAACTTTGCAGGCAGAATCAGACACTAAAAAGCTGCTGTTTTTTGTAGTGTCTCCGAAATCTTGATACTAGCATGTATTAAATTGAAACTAAATAAGATTGATGACTATTAAAAAAAATCAGAATTGAAATCAGAAGTTAACAGTACAGTATATGTATCTAGAGTTTGAATAAGATTATTGATAAAAATTACAATATATATTTTGCTATCGAGGTCATTATTCCACTGATGATAATCAAAAATACACAGCTGGCAAGGAACCATCGTTAGTATTAGTGCAATATCGCGGGTTGTAGTAATCTCTATTGGTCACACATATAACATATAAGCCATTTCGGCATGGAAGTATAATTCTGCCACTTTTAGCCTTAACTCAATGCTGTAAGTACAATTACAGCGCTGTTTTCGAAGTTAACATACACACTTGTTCACATCGGCTTTTCATCACGTCTTTCACTTGTAGTTCTAGTTTAATATCCTACTATTCTAATTCCAATTCTGTGTTCGTTTTTCAATAATATTATCAGCTTACAATGCCTCACTTTAATTGGCATTAGCCTACCTACCAATCATCACTAAAAGCAACGACGTGGCTGACTCTGACCCAATACTTCCTTCACGGCCTCCTCCAGACCGCAGGTTACTATCAGGTCCGCCTTATGAGATGATTAAAGAGCTAGAAGATGACTTTCTATGGTTGGCTATCAGCATTAACTTCACTTTCACTCGAAGACAGTCGACTAACGTTGTCAACGGCCAACCAACTTACATCGACTATATCTTCGCAAAGGGCGTGATTCTAGACTCACATCAGAAAAGCTGTTGTACAAAGACGATTCGAGGTGGTTGTAATTGGAAGGCTTCTGCTTCTTCGCTTAAAAAAGCAGCTGCGGTGGACTTTGAAAATCGCTCCAGACGCATCTCACAACCACAACGGTTCTATTGACAAAATGGCGATACTATCTCTTCGCAAGCTAACAGATGAAATTACGACATAGCTTGTGCCCTAGTTGATTCGGACCATGACGGGAAATGGCGCAAAACCTAGACTTATAGCAGTAACGTTACGCCATCAGTTCCCTATTGCTGTCTTCATCAATAAGGATATATACAACTACAGGATTTAGCTTCAACAAAACTCGCTTGGCGTCACGAATACAAAAGTCAAGCCACCTAATAGTAGTAGATGTATAACATTTACATGCATTAAGATCAGAATTCCGCCATCACCAGCTTCTCGACTTACATTGCGCCTCCCTCCCCTACACAAGGCAATAAGGACAACAGCGTACAGCCTACTACCATTTCTCTCCAGCGGGTGTTGTCATCTTTAGAGTATTGCCCGCTATGGACTATGATAACGCTACAACACCGTGCGGACGCAAGCGACCCTTAGCGGCAGTAGAGGGTAGGACGGTATAGGAGGAAAACTTAGGTAGAGACAGCGCATAAGGAAGGTAGTGATAATAGGGATGGCAGCAGACGCGGTCTTCATCCGTAAAGAGCCGATTTCATAATCTGTAATTGTATATATGTTTCAAGTCTTGCCTCTGCATTTAGCTACGTAAACAATATCCGTATTTTATTTGCTTTTTTGACCCAGCAGTATCGGAGACTTAGACCTCCTCCCCTCCTCGGTACAGCAATACTATCTACTGGCGTAAAATTTATTGGTTGACTACCTAAGGCTGTAGAGAGCTCACCCGATGTACAACTTTTCTTAGCAGTAGATTTCTGTCCCATTAGTAGTAGCTCTCTTAACAAAGATGCTATGATTCTACCCTGTATAGTTTACCGTAGTATACAACTAACCATGAGGCAGGAATATTAATCAACATCACAAAGTACATACAAGTGTTTTGAATAAGTGTTAGTCACCTACACTAATAAATGTGTTTTCCATCTTAGGTGCATGACACGTTGCCGAGGTTAGGGTTAGCCTTATTGATCCTAACCCTCTATAAGGGCGTCTTCTTTATCTTTATTACAAGTTTGTTTCAATCATATTATTTATTGCTTGATATCTAGTCGTACCAAATAGCGTTCATTCCAAAGCCCGGCTCAGGTATACGAACTCGTGCAACCCTAGCAAAGAACTCGTCTTGCCAGCGATACATTTCCACCCAGCCTTCCTGGTCATCCGTGATGGCCACCCACTCATCGCTCCAGTCGCAAGGCGCCACTGCATTGCTATGGCCGCCACTAGTTGTGGTTGGATTCAAGCAGATCTGGCGCTCAATGTTTCCGTGTTCTCCTAGCTTGAACGCTGCTATATAGCCCGTCAGGTCGAAGCTGTTGGAGCGGCTGCTAGCGAACAGATAGTTGCCACTGAACGAGACAGCGCAGACGTCGGCGCGGTACATTGTCCAGCGGTCCGGGATACCGGGCGGAATCAAGGGAAAGGCCCGGTGCGTGTAGACTGGTAGTCTGGTGGCGGGATCGATGAGGTATTCACAGATCCGGTTACCCTTCTCCATCAGCGCATAGAGGTACTTGCCTCCCGGATGCATCGCAACCCAGCGCGGATGGTCGCGCGGATCTGGCGCATCAACCGAGCCGACTAGAATGAGTGCGCCGCTGTGTGGACTGGCTGTGTGGTCTTTTTGGTGGACCCAGAGCTTGTTAGCACGCAGGTCAGCAGAGTACAGGTATGTCTCGCTAGGGTCGAAAACCATGCCATGGATACCGCTGTTGGGCTGGTAGGTGTAGTTCTGTGTGTTCTCATGCAGCTTGCCGTTGTTGTCAACAGAGAAGACGCTGCCATGGCCAGCATGGTCATAAAACGGATTGCAGTACACGGCGCGGGGCTCTTTCTTGGCCGGCAGCAGGAAAATGGCTCTGGTGTTGGTGTCGCTGGAACTCGCCTTTGCTGTAGTGAGTTAATAAGTAAATCTGAAGTGATACATGGACTTATAGATAGGGACCTACGATCGTGTAGCATGGGATGCGACACCTCATGAACAATCTCAGTTGGGCTTTTAACGGCGAAGCTGCTCCATTTTTTCATGGCGGAGCCGTATATGTTCTTCTTGTCATGCTGTATAATCTGTTAGCGCTACTACTAACTGGGCGGGTTGGGGGAGGGTCGACTTACACTGAATGCCATCCATGATATTGGCTCGTCTTGTGGTATCTCAGTACGCTTGACCAGCTTCATCTCCAGGGTCTCGTCGTTAAACGAAACAGTGAAGATGGCGCCGGGCGGCGTCCACGTCCCGATCATCAAATGGTGAACCGGCATTTTAGGAGCAGACGCAGCAGAAACAAAAAAAGGTGCAGTAGAAGCAGTAATAGACCGCTTAATAATAAGAGAGCTCTGTAAGAAGCTAGCAGGCCGAGTAATACAAGGCAACAGAGTCCTGAGCATAGCTGTCGGTTGGGAAACGAGAAATACGTGAGCTTTTGCCCATCGTGGGTTTGCAGCGACGGGTGAACATTTCATAGTTCAGAAGTCGGATACACAATTAGCCGGTGTAAATGTTCTTCCCGTGCTGGATTGCCGGACGCTGCTGACCCGCAAGATTGTACTAGCAACCCCAGTTTTCCGAGAATCCCAACCCTGGGTTGTTCGTTCTGTCGGCAAAGTAACCTTTCCCTAGCTGGTTTCTAGGCCAACTAAGGGCGGGAGATATGGCCGGTAGTTTAGCCTGTCTGCTATTGGCTACACTTTTGCAAGCTTTCAATAGTCTCAACTGCTTTTTTACTCAGAAGAGGCCGTCTGACCATCTGCATTCTTCTCATAGGCGCCGAGATTGCGAAGGAGCGAGTAGCATCTCTACCCCAGATTTTTGGCTTACTCCAAGTTTGCTTAAGGATATAAGCAAGAATTGTACGACTAATCCCATAGTTATAGGTGGAAAAAGAGCCAAAGTTGCGGTCGACTGTAGATTGCAGACTTTAAAGATCTCTTGTGAGAACGTTATGAATAAAATATAGAAAGTGAAGCGGACTATCGTGAATGATTGCTGACCGACATATATACGATTGGCATAATACCACACGCAAACCCCGACAGCACACAGACGCTAAGAGCCGCATTTTGTTTTGAAGCAGTGACAATAACTAGCGATATTGACACCTGTGTACCACCTAATGTCGTATGTTGTCGGCATATCTACTTGAAGTTGCAAAATCTTGATTTTACGCTAGCTTCTGGTCAATATATTGCACCGGTCTGACAGTATCCTACTAATAGAACCATAAATTTTTTCTTTTTCCCAGAACTAACTGTTAGCTGGTATCTTCATAGTTCTAGAAACTTAATAAGATTAATGAAAAAAAAAATTGTTAGTTCACTAACAAGACTGTTACCAACAGGGCCAGAATATTTCTTCCTGAGCCCATGGTCTCCTGCCGATATGATTGCCTTCGAACTAGGAATCCCCGACTGCGGGGTACTTGTCTAGTAGCAATTATGGGCTAGTGGCTAGCCGGAATTTTATGACAAAGGCGAACAATATGGCTTGAATGTCAATACATGTGTGTAGGTAGTATTGACTGTAAGATGCGTCCTGCAGGCAGTCGATGTCGGCTTGTAGTGTCCCGTCCACCATTCCACCGGTTGTGTATTTTTGCGGCTCTCATGATATAAAGACGACCACGATCCCGCCCAGTTGAATGATGTTTTTTTTCTTGAACATATACTTCCACTACACACAAACAACATTCTCCCCTTCTTCAATATTTTCTCTACTCGAGTTTATTGACACTTTGTTTATTCACTGTCTGTCCCACTTACACCTATTAAAACATCTTTTACACCATCATGGCCGTCGAGACAGTCACTCTCTCGCCAACTGCCGCTGCCCAGGAGGAGACTTCTGCTAAGCAACAGCAGGAACAGAAGACTGCTGGCCGTGGCCGCCTGGACCGATGGGATCCTTCCTTCACTGCCGGTGTCCTGAATACCATGGGCCCCAATATGACCCCCCGTAACCGGGAGGTCATGAGCGCTTTGATCTCGCACATCCACGACTTTGCCCGTGAGGTCGAGCTGACTGTTGACGAATGGATGCTTGGTGTACACTTCATCAACTACATCGGCACCGTTTCTACTCCCACTCGTAACGAGGCCCACCGCATCTCTGATGTCCTTGGTTTGGAGACGTAAGTCAATGCCCTTACTATGTATAAATGAGTAACCCTACGATATATGGCCGACTAACATAAACTGCCTTTACCCTTTCAGACTAGTTGATGAGATTGCACACAAGGTTATTTCCGACACTGGCATTGATCCTACCTCATCATCGATTCTCGGCCCCTTCTGGTCTCCCCATGCTCCATTCCGTGAGATCGGTGCCTCCATCATCCAGAACCCTAACCCAGATGGCCGTGTTGTCAAGATGTGGGGCAAGATCACCGACCTGACGACAGGCAAGGGCATACCCAACGCGGTGTTTGATATCTGGCAGGCGTCGGCGAATGGAAAGTATGATTTCCAGGACCCAGACAACCAGACTCCGAACAACCTGCGTGGTAAGTTCCGCGCGGATGAGAACGGCGACTACTCACTATACTGCTACTACCCAACGGCGTACAGCTTGCCCAGCGACGGCCCGGCGTTTAAGCTAATTCAGCTAATGGACAGACACACCATGCGCCCTGCTCACATTCACATCATGGTAAGTCCTCTCTTTTATCTTTATCTTTCTCCTAAATAGAAACCCACGCGGCCGGCCACTCGATCGACATATTACGCCCTCCATAGTCACCCTCAGAGCGCCACATGCTAACTAGCTTCCTGTATAGGTCACTCATCCCGAGTTCAAGGGTTGTACCACACAGCTTTACCCCAAGGACGACCCGTGGCTGGTTACCGACACCGTCTTTGCTGTTAAGGACGACCTTGTGGTTAGCTTCCCTCCCCTCGAGGGCGATGACAAGGCAAAGCTGCAGCTCAACTTCAATGTGGTGCTGGCGCCCAAGGACTACAAGGGCAAGGAGTTCCCCGACAAGAAGGTGGCTGCTTAAATTAAAAGCTGTCTGCGTTTTTTTTTCTATTCCATTTACGATGATGACGGAATGTATGATGAAATCAAAGGGTTACAGATAGTCTGTGTGTATATAGTTCTTTTGTATTTCGATGAGATAACATTTTCAACTTTTGCCTTGAAAGCCTTGAGTGCTTCTTCATCTTATTCTTGCTTTGGACACCAAGTCTTTGCTTTTTGAAGCCAAGCACAGAAACTTCTAGTGGATGTAAAAGGAATATAGACTTTGGCGATTAACATAGTACTCCTAAACGAATACACGAGAAAGAAGAGAATACAAGCTCGGTTTGGGAAGACACCCGTGCTAATTCTGCATAATCTGTTGTAACCGTGCCCCTTTTACTAGTATAATAATAGAATGATAGCATCAACACCAGAATGGCCAGTGAGCTGAGTTTTTCTAAACCCATTTTTTTCTTCTGCTATATGTTACTAGCGCACGGGAAAGAGAGAAAAACTGTGTCTATCTATTCTTGATATCATGTCAGTGTGTCGATTACTATTTTATCTTCTACAAGTCCTCAAAAGGAAGTTTCGGTATCATATTGACTAAGAAGCCTTGACGTGTCTGAAGACAGAAGGCACCTATTAAATCGAGAAGGAACTGACCAATATCCCTGGTAGCCGCCAAGACCATATTGACATCCCAACTAAGTAGGCACTGCTTCGTGCCTTCCCAGAACAGACTGACAAAACGATAAGGAAACTTGGCATGCACGTAATTTAACATTTAACATTATTCTCAAATCTAGCTAGAGCAATTTGCAGGCGATGATACGTAGCAGAAAGGTTATTTCTATCCAATGAGAGGCTAGAGAAGCGGGCACACAGTTCTTATTGCTTATCTAATTGCGCAACAGCAACTGCTAAATATTAACGATAGCTTCACTTTGTTGATTGAAGGCGGTGAATAAATCATCTTGGCAGAGATAGACGCACAGACTAAACCTCGCCGAAATTACTGACAAACTCTGTTTTCATTTTAGTTATCAAAAAATGTTTTCAGTTCTTATTTTGGCTTTCGTGCCGTTTGCCGCATAAACACAGAATTTCACATTGGGAAAAAAAAACCGAGTTTGTATCAAACGCAGTGTTCTAAGCCTGGCCCTGTCCACTAATCGCCGATTTGGTGTCCTGGAAACATGAAATAGACCCCAAGATTAGCAGTCAAGTGAAAGGCGAACTGCGTGTTGTGAGTTGGTCACTCATGGACAAAAGTGCGCTGACGTCTTCAACCTCAGATGGACGGCAGGGATTGCATTGGGCACTTTGGATCACGGGGAGAAGCTGCTTTGCAAGGTTGGTCGGTACTGGGCCTCCCGAAGCCTTCTTCGACACCAAAATTTCCCGTTGAAGCAAATGTTGTTGTCTTAGCCGCTATCTGGATACTCTGCGTCTTGCTACTGTCATATCAGTGTTAGAAATCTCAGCTTCTGAACATAGGTAGCACTAAGTTAGAGGTATTCAGGACATGGCCTCGGCGTCCCCCCATCTCGTTATAGTAGCTGACTAGCCGGGCTGCCACCTCCGATGAAAGCAACGACCTTCTATTCTGGGACAAGGTCTGACTAGTGACGATCTAGTCTGTGGGTATAGGTTATCAATCTAGATGCTGGTATATTGATAACGTTACGCTGCTAGAGTGGAGTACGTACACAGCTCTTGCTCAGCATACTATCATTATGTCGCTGCTTTGTTATCACACCAACTTATCTTGACGGATAGACGGAGGGACGCACGAACATCCTATCACGCTGTTGACTAGCGCTGCCTTGGCGTCTTGATCTGTATGGTCCCAGTCGATTCACTGTAAAGGTAGATGGATTTGATATGGCGACTAAGATCCTGGTTACTGCATCTGCTAGTATAAAGATCGCTATAGCCGCGGACTGGAATTTGCTTTCTTGGCTTCCTTTGTTACTACTTAATCTTCCCGGCAGTAGCTCTCTCTTCTTACAGTCCTTTCAGTCCTTCCTCGCTTCTGCTCCCAGTCTTCAGATTCGAGTTAGCATCTCTCCGGTTGCACTCAGTTTTTCCAAGATGAAGTTCTCATGGGCTATCCTGACTTCGGCCAGTCTGGCGTCAGCTCTGTCAATTGCCGAGATCAACGGTAACCGCTTCCTGTCGCCGTACAATAACAAGTTTGTCAAGAACGTTTCTGGTCTGGTTACTGCTAAGAACTCTGATGGCTTCTACATCCGTTCCACCCAGCCTGATGACGATGATGCCACCTCAGATTCTCTATATGTCTACGGCGCGAATCACTCCCGTAATGTCAACGTTGGTGACATCATCACTCTTGATGGCAAGGTCACCGAGTTCAGGTACGTCAAAGTCTAATATTACACCAGCTCGGGAGACATAAGTAGCTAACATATACCACAGAGCCAAGAACAGCTACCTTTATGTTACTGAGCTTATTGGTGTCCAGAACATCCGTGTCAAGTCAAGGAACAACAAGGTCGTTCCACTAGTCATTGGTATTGACACTCTGTCCCCCCCCACTGAGGAGTATACCTATTTGGACAACGGCGATATCTACAGTCTACCTAGCGGTAGCTCGTCTGTGTCCAACGTCAACCCTGTCCTGCAGCCCTCCAGGTATGGCCTCGACTTCTGGGAGTCTCTGAGTGGTGAGCTTGTGACTGTCCGCAAGCCTGTCGGTGTGGGCCGTCCCAACGGTTACGGCGAGACCTGGGTCATCGGTGACTGGAATGTCACTGGCCGCAACAACCACGGTGGTTTGACCGTCAGCGCTACCGACTCCAACCCCGAGGCCATCATCATCGGTGCCCCTCTGGATGGCACTAAAAACGACCAGACTACCAAAATGGGCGATGAGTTCCAGGAGATCACTGGTATTGTCACTTACTCTTTCGGTTTCTACCGCATTCTACCCCAAACTGCCATCTCCGTAGTCAAGAGCGCCGAGACTACTTACCCTGCTACCTCTCTGGTCAGCTACGGTGACTGCTCGGGAATCACTATTGCCGGCTACAACACTAGAAACCTGGGCCCCAACTCACAACACATGCCTAAGGTCGCCGCCCAGATCGTCGACTTTATGAAGACCCCTGATCTTCTAATGCTGCAAGAGATCCAGGACAACAGTGGCCCTTCTAATAACGGTGTCACTGATGCTTCCGTCACCCTGAACAATTTGATTGAGGACATCAGGGCCCTGAGCGGTGTTAAGTACAGTTTCGCCGAGATCAACCCTATCAATAATAAGGACGGTGGGCAACCCGGCGGCAACATTCGCCAGGCCTACCTGTACCGCGCCGACGTCGTTGAGTTGTTGAATGCCAACCCGGGCTCTGCCACCACAGCTACTGAGATCCTCAAGGATGGTTCCGAACCTAGCCTCAGCCTCAACCCTGGCCGTATCGACCCCAACAACAAGATCTGGAACGGTAGCCGCAAGCCTCTGGTTGCCATGTGGAAGGCCAAGAAGGGTGATGCCAAGCGCTTCTTCACCATCAACATCCACTTCACCTCTAAGGGTGGCTCTACCTCGCTGCAAGGTGATGTCCGTCCCCCCGTCAACGGCGGTGTCAACCAGCGCCTGAACCAGGCTGGCCTTGTCGGTGACTTTATTGGTCAACTCATGGAAGTCGACAAGGATGCCCGTGTCGTGATTGTCGGTGACTTCAACGAGTTCCTTTTTGTTAAGCCCATGACTGCTTTCATGGAAAAATCTGGCATGGTCGACTTAAACGATGTTGCCAACCTGACCGAGCCTGAACGCTACTCTTACGTCTACGACCAGAACTCCCAGGAACTGGACCGCATGCTCGCATCGCCTGCTCTAGCCAAGTCAGCCCAGTTTGAGCACGTTCACCTGAACAGCTGGGTATCTTACCAGGACGAGGTTAGCGACCACGACCCTTCTCTGGGCCTGTACGACGTCTGCAACTAAGACTCTCTCTTCTTTTCATCCGAGACACGCTAAATCAAGCCTGTCACTCTTTTACTATACTTACGCATAAAATGATGAACGTCCATCTCTGTATAGTTATTACACCACACATAACACATTACTCTCACCTCACTGCCCATGGCATATCCTATCCTCTCACACTCTTCATTAAATAGCACATACATTTATGTCGTGGCGATGTAAAGACTAATAGACATGGAAGACACAAAGGCTCAAGATGTCATTGCTTAGACCTACAATAATGCATAATATAAAGACAGATAATGATTTATAAAAACAAAGACTGGGATTTAGAGCTGACGCCAGAAAAAGACAATGAGTATATGACATGAAGAATGACCGTGATACCGTAGACAGATGGTTCATTGACTTGAAGATGAGAAGCTCAAAGCTTAGTGGTTTTCTTGGGCGAGATAACAGAGAGCCTTTCCTGGAGTGTCTGCTCAGCCTCAACCTCGATCCGGGCTACGAGGTCCTTGCAGGTTGGAATATCGTGGATCAAGCCAATGACCTGGCCGGCCGTCCACACACCGTACTCTGGATCGCCACGGACGAAAACCTCCTTGCCGCGCTTGCCACTGACATAGGGCGCAATTTCCTCAAACTTGCCGTCCTTGCTCGTTAGCTCAACCTTGAGGGCGTCCTCAGTAATCTTGTTGCGGAACAGGCGTGTCGTGTTCTTCCAACGGCGCATCAATAGCGCAGTATCTGTTTCCTGCGCCTTGACGATCTGTTCCTTGATGTTGCGGTGCACGGGGGCTTCTTCGGTGCATAGGAAACGGGTTCCCATGTTGATGCCGCAGGCGCCGAGGCATAGGGCGGCAGCTAATCCCATGCCGTCCGCAAAGCCACCAGACGCGATAAATGGCACTTTGAGTTCCTGGCGGGCGCGCGACAGAAGGATGAAGTTGGTGATATCACTCTCGCCCACGTGACCAGCACACTCGAAGCCGTCAATACTGAGAAAGTCGACACCGAGTTTGACGGCTGACTGCGCATGGCGAATCGTCGTGCACTTGTGCAGCACGATGATGCCAGCCTTTTTCAATTGCGTGATGACCGGCCCCGGCGAATTTCCCGCGGTCTCGACGATGCGCACTCCCGAATCGATCACAGCCTGGGCATAGCCGGCGTAGTCCGGTGGCACGAGCGAGGGAAGCAACGTGATGTTGACGGCAAACGGCTTGCTAGTTAGGGTGCGGCAGCGGTCTATTTCAGCGCGAAGCGCGGCTGGCGTAGGGAAGATGAGAGCGGTGATGATACCGAGGGCGCCGGCATTGGAAACAGCCGCAGCAAGATCAGCGGTTCCAACATGTTGCATGCCACCTTGGACGATGGGGACTAGACAAGAGAGACAAAGATAGGGTTAGCATAGAGGAAGATGCTTGGAGAGAACACCAATGAGAGACAGCATGAAGAGTTTCCCTCAACTTACCTTCGATACCGAGACGGCGTGTGAGCTCGGTGGTGAGCGGCATTTTGACTAAAAAAATTTACGACTAAAAGATTGTGTATGTAGGAAGATCGAGATAGAAGGATAAAAAAAACAGAAAAAGATAGAATTGAAAAAGGACAAAGCAAGTACACCGAAAGCAGATCGTCACAGTAGATTGCCGAGAAAAGGCCTAACGCTGCGATTTCTCTGGTTTCTGAACTCGACAGACCAAAGATAAAAAGATATAAAGAGAAATAAACAAGTGGCAACACCGTCGCGACGTCTTTATTCTATGCTACTACAGCTGTTATTATTACGAGCATGATTGTGAAAGGGATTATCACTGATATAGGCGTGGCTGTAGAATCTAACGAGCCTCGGCTTCTCATTATTCACAGTGCACTTTGAATTTTTACCGGACCGAAAAGGACCATACAAGTATGAGCAGGGGCTCGGCAAGAAGAAACAAAGCTTGAAGACAGCACAATTGCCCTTCTTTCTCGGCCTATATGTAGCTCTTGCTCCAATGTCATAGTCCTCTCTCTCTTCAAATCTACTAGTAAAGCCTTCTCTTTAAATTTGAGTGATAAATTTGGAGTCAAATTTGGAGTTCAAGCTATATCTAACAACATAACCTTGCTAGGTATACAAGGTTTCTAGTTCCGCCCCTCGGGCTCGAGGACTTCATATTGGGTAGGGGCGTTTCCACTACCCGTTTTAGGCCATTTATATACGGCAATTGCTTCAGGATCAGACGCTGAGAAAAAAAGCGGGTTTTCTGCGCTATGTGGCATGTGAAAATGCCGCACGAGTGCCACCCGATTGGTAACCCTATACTTTGATAGCACGTGACTCAGATTGATGATATCGGCATATAAGTTGGATAACGAAAGATCTAGTGTGTAGCATCGTGATACCCAATCACATCTTCCATACACATCTCAAGCATAATTTAGACGTCAAGAAGCGATCTTGTTTGGCAACCGTATCCCTTTCCTTACCTTACTGCAGTGATATAAGAGTTGTAAGAATGAAGAGCATTTCATGTCTCTTCCGTATGCTATCGAGTTCATGCACAGATTTGACACGCAAACTAGGTCTCAGTGGCATCTTCTGGCTTGAGTCTGTCCAAAGACCTCGATCATTAAACAGAGCTCACCGGTTTGTCCAAGCAATCCACGTGTCTTTCTCCAAGGAAGACTTGCTATCTATGCTTCTCTTCGTTGCTATGGCAGTGTTGTTCAACATCATCGAGTTTGCTACATAGCGTATAAAAGGATCTATGCTATGATTCATGAAAACATGAAAACATGAACTTATAAATGTAAAAGCCAGTGTGTCTCCTGGGGAATATCTTTCTCCGTGTTAGTACTAGTAGTATCCTATGATCTTATACTACCGTCCTTCACATGGTCCTGTCACCCCCCCTCCCATTTTCCAAGATTTGCTTTGTCACTAATCATTCGTCTAAGAATGATAACATCAGTGTACCTCTTGGACTATGATCGTAAAATAAAGAAGGAAGTTACGTGTAATATTCACTCATTCATGGTGTTACTATAATATTAGCTGCTGCCAGGTTTGCTTGCCGTGATTGTCTGACCAACAGGTAAGGAAAGGAATAACACGATAACACGCACCAACCTCCACTGGTATTAGGCATGAAAGGAGCTCGATTCGCACCCGCCAACCTTCGGCATGTCAGCCCAACGGACATGCCACATTGGCAGTTTCTCGCCATTTCATGCTGGTAGCCATTCGTATTCAAAAGCAACAGACGAGCTTTGTATGCAGATGGCCGCGTGTAAATTGACCAGAGAGAAAAAGAGCAGTCCAGACTATGCAAAACAATAACGTTTCCGGATGATTGGTGGCAGGTGCCAGCACAAACCGTGACCGGTGGCGGTGGCTTGATTATCATCTGTATATATGGCACGTTAGTTTCATTACTAAAACTAGAAACACACTTACTCACATAGTATTTCTACATAAACTCTGTACTATGTATAATCCTTATAGACCCAGAAATCATGACAAATTTCTACTGCAATCCTACTAAACGTTAAAAAACAAGGCACTAGTAATCGATCACACGCCATCTGAGGGTATCTTGCAGCAACCCGTTGTCAAAAGGATAGAAAAAAAATAAATACCAGCAGCACGCTGTGGAACAGAGCCAAGCAGGACAGAATAATGGCAAGCTTTGATCCTTCCATCGGAAGTCCTGCCAGCGTGTTTCTGTTGGTCCCGTGACTTCAACAACTTTTGTTGGCGCTTCATTATGTTTCCTTGTTTTTCTTCTTTGACAGAGCTGTCGCTCTCGTGTTCTGTAGCTAGCCCGACTGCGTCCCAACAACACATAGAGTAGACAATGCTCTAAAATACTCGCAGGCGGCTTGCCGAGGAGGAATTGCCATGCCCGTTTTGACCGCCGGTTCATTGCATATATGGCAAATAATCTCAATGTGAAATATACTTCCAAATGAAGCAGTTCTATGAGAAGAGCATCTTGACGGCCATATAGCTCAGACTGTGCATTATTGTTCAATGTTTATCCTAGTTGTGACTCGTATAGGCACATGATATGTCTCAGGGCTAGGTTAGCAAAGGCCCAGCCGGTCATAATTTATGTTTTCTTATCTTTTTACTGGTTATCTTTTACTTTTCAGTCCCTCCACCTAACTCCTCTCCTTCCTTTAATCTACCACACAAGTCTTAGACAGTGCATACCAATGCTTTGGCTGGGGCCGCTTATAGGTTGTCCGTCAATTGCCGCAACATGTCCTCGATTGCATTGTAGTGCTAGATCAATATGAAAAACACTGGAATCAAGATAGGATATATTAAGCAGTTGTTTGTTGGGTATTCACCTTGCTAGGTGAGCAATAATTCAATATATTCATTGAAACTCCAGGGACATTCTCCAATTACCACTTCATCATTAGCAGCGTAGTTCATGCCGTGAGAAAGATAGAATAGGCTAATTTCCATGTATACAGCAGCGTGTGTTGGATGATTGCTAAGTAGAAAGAACTGCCGTGCATGTTTGTTTTCCACGATCTCAATATCGGATTATATACAGTGGTCAAATTACTTCCTGCCCTCAATTCAACAAGGCTAGTCGCTTTCTTTTTGCCCTGCTACATTTCGTGGCCAATGAAAAGTACGTTCCCGCTGTCAACCACCTGGTATCGTTCCCCGAAAGGACCTTTTTTAAAAGATTTTTTGGTCTGTAAGCTCTCATCTTAGCAGTCCTAGTTTTCGTAATGCTCCTCTCATGCTTGCACTACTGACCGTGATACAGTCATGGCTCTACGATGAGACTTGGACAGATGTAAAAATTCGTACTAACTGTTTTAGTAAATTTTTCGGTAGTGATTGAAATCAGGCTTCGGAAGCAGATGACATAGTTTGAACAGCTAGCAAGCCGTGGCGAAGCATGATAATTCATACTTGTATGAGTGTATATGCGTATGGAATCTATGCCGTGCGTCGTTGCAAAGCGAGACATCATAACTACTAACTTTGATGGTTGACGCAGGAAGCACTTTTGTACCATTTTTATTGTTGTATATTAATCTTTACAGAAAATTACAGTTTGTTTTATCAGATGTTGAACAAAGTGACCAAACAACTCAAAGAGAGATGGTGGAGTCAGAATTTGTGGATAATCTCATAAGACAAAAGGCAATATGCATGTCTAGGATAATGATCTAGACGCTGTTATGTTTTGGATACACCGCCTGGATGTACGATGGCCGAGGGTGAGTGGGTTTACGTATGCTATCAGAAGCTATGATAGTAAAATATTTTAACTAGATGTTGATGTTCCCTATTAAACGTCGGGCTTCATGATACAGCCTAATTGCTAGAATAACGAAACTTCGCTCTATCACCAAACAGTATAACTATCAATTATTCGGTTGATCAAGCCAAAGAATAGCTTCATGCTGATCGTTGTACAAAAGTACAATTGGACTGTGGCAGAAAAAAAATGCCGTTACACAGTAAAAAAGGAGAAAGTAAAATGGAGCTTAGATTTTTATTGAACTATATTCATAAAAAAGGTCAGCAAAAATGTATGTTTTTCTTTAGTGTGACAAAGAGGAATATAATGCATTGTAGTATTTATAGGACTAGGCGCTAACCAAGGCAACTGCTAGTACTCGATACAGTTCGAGGTTTCCGACGTGGACAACAACATGAGACTAAGATCACCGTTAACAACATCACCTTTCATCAAGCCAACTCTTTCTTTTACCACCTGTTTATCCATTCCTAGTTCGTAGGCTCCACAAAGGCGTATTTCTTTCCGTGTATTATCCACTTCTATTTCGTGTTAGTTCATCGCACAGTTTCTAGCACTTGACTTTGATTCTTCCAAGAATAACAAGGACAATATCGAGAGTCATAGTGCGCATTTGCATGAAGTGTGCAGCTTTATCTGATGTTATTGAAACTTGCTAAGAATCATGCATATATCACTGTAATTTTTACATATACATTGTGTTTTTCCTTCTGTGATACAAGCGGCTGTGTCCGAAACCGTCTATCCATGAAGGAACTTGTAGACGACGCTGAAATGCTTGCATGAATGTATGAATAAGTAAAGTTCACTATTCACACCCTCGGTGGCAGTTTTTACTTACATCTTCATACACTCCTTGACGGAAACCAAGATAATATAGCGGAAGACAAGCTCTTTACCTCGCGGAGTGACTGACCAATAGTTCATCCAAGACACATTCTAGATGCTTTAGAATCATTTGATTGAGCACTATACACCTCGGTAACAAGACGGCAGAGAGCGAGATTGTCGCCAATTATCGCGTAGGCCAGCTAGGAAGGACAGAAAGCAAGAGAAGAACAAGATGAGCGCTTCCAATGTAGAATGTACAGTGTTGCCAGCGATTGTTGACACTCCAATCTGACCTTGGCAATATGTTCTGCTAGTAGGCATTTGCCTATGAGCTTCAAAACTTGATTGGTTCGTCAGTAAAATTTGCCGATGTGATATCACTCGTCTATGCAGTACCAAATTCCATCTATATACTCGATTTAGCCTTTCAACTTGATTTATAGCGAGTCCTGATCTTAGCTCTCTAAGTCACCATACAAACTATAATATAACAGGTCGTTCACTCAATTTAGGCCTCGAGATACAATGTGATGAAGGTCATATCTTATAACATGTAAGCCAAAATTCTATATAGATGCCTGATATTAGCCATAATGTTCCACTTTCACTCGTAGGGCAGACCACAGTATAGACTTTGTTGAACTGTCTGTCTCTTTGGACCTCAAGGCTAGTAGTATGGTCACTCGACAGTCCCCATATTTGAGTCACAAGTTTGGCTCGATCTGGCGTACAAGCGAAGCTCAATCATTATCAGAGAATACAATACAGCAGCAGCTTCACCCATAGCTCTAAAGATCGGTTTCACAGACAACAGAATGAGGGGAAAAAAGAAAAGGCCCGCGGAACATAATTCCACATTAGGGATAGAATTTACCTTATAATGGTTTTCTCTAACAGCCAGAATACATAAATCTATCCATTACTGCCTGACGACTATAGGATAGATGTCAATAGGTGAAAGGACCAGCTAGAGTTACGTATTCAATAACGACATCATATTTCGTTGTCCAGTCAGGCTCTCTGGTAAAAGTCGGTCAGGTAATGATATGATTAGCAGGATATGCATACGCCATGTATGTACTTTCTTCTAGCCACATTCACCCAATCATACACAAAACACTGCGTTCATCGCATAAGCTAGGATGTGATATGACAATTTCCATCACAGAAAGCCCTAGAAGGCCGTCTATTATATACAAAGCTTATTTTCCCACCCTTTTCTAGCAGCATATGCTCTTTACTGCTTAGACTTGTCTTCGATTTGACTAAACAAACGAACGCTCTCACAGAATATAGCCTATTTGGTCTCCACCAGCCGGATCTGCCGGTAATGCCTAGCCCCAAGAAATAGCATCTTGTCGTACAGATCACCAGAAACCTAAGAAAGAAAATCCTGCTCATCATCGTACAAAGCTCTTGCGCTTAGTCTCTAGCTATCGACCAATTTTGCAGACCTTAGTTTTAGAAGGAAAATATAAAGAAAAGGTATGGGGTTAATAGCGGAAGGCTTACGGCTCTCTAATTCCGCGTCTTTTCCCATAATAAATGCACAGTATCAGTGATAGTATTGCTATAGCAGCAGCTCTAATTTGACCGCTACTGCCAGTGCAGCTATTACTACCTAAGTGTGACGTCGTTTGTCCATACCAAAGTCATACTGACAGCTTTTTGTAGTGACGCCGACACTAACGATACTTCTGATTAGCATCGACAACAATGGTCTTCGTAACCACTTTATCTGGTCTAGGCCATTATGGCGGACTAGCTGAACAACAAAAGTTGGTATTTTCGCCTATGTAATTGATTGGCCAATTTCTTTGCACTTTCTTTTTCTCCCAATGTGATACTTTAGGTCCTCCCTATACAAGACAATCATTATTATAAAAAGAAAAAAGAAGATAACAGCAGCCTTCTCCCTAGCTTTCGGAACGCCTTGCAGCAGTTGATCTCCAGTCTAGATACAATCTCCATATAAGTTTGCCTCCCTACATACATCTGCTTACGCTGATATCATGGTGGTTTTGATCATCGAGTAGCAAGGGAAGTCATCCAACCTGTATAAAACTAGACATTAAGACAGGGGGGAGGGAAGACAGGAAGTAATAGTAACTATGCCTGTTAACTTTATTATAGTCTCAGTGACATGATCATCTACTACTTGCAGGCATTTCTTATAGATTTATATAACTAAAACTTTCCTTTTCCCTCCCTTGTTTCTATTTCGCCAGCTATGCATATGCGTGTTAATGGGCGACTTTATGTGAGTACTAATATATCCCGTCTATGGTATTATATTATACATAGTAACTTCTCTCTGTTTAGCAATTATATAGATCAAAAGAGTCTAACAGAAGTTTGCTCAGTGACGTGACATATTCACATAAGGATATGGATTTCATGGTAAAGTTCAATCTTAGCAGCCAAATATGCCTTTGTTTGTCGACTATCAATGCTGTGCAACCAAACACCATGACAACCGGATCTACAATAGTACTATAATTGCGTTCGTTCCATAAGGGTTGATCCTTTTTCTATTAGTTATATCAAAACTACTACTAGTTGTTTGAAATATATCGGAGTCTAAGTCAGGGTCTTCTCGAGTGGCTTCTTTCTATAATATCTAGATATCGTATCTTTCAGAACATCATTTCTTCTAATCCAGCTGAAACCCTCACGCAAGGGGCTTACCTATGGTCATATTTCCTTCTTTAGATCATCTATCATAAGTAAAGATGCTAAAAACAAAACAACTTATCATGTGTTGTTTCTTTCAACTACGAAAAGTCATCATTTGAGTACACTTTATATTTCTTATAGTTTCTTTTTTTGGGGAATACTTTTTGTGTTGGTTGATGGAAATCAATTCCTGCTAGGAGTAAACGAAAAATGACTACTCATGTCTCAAGTTTTCCTAAGTTAACAAGGAAGTTCTTAGCGTGCGTTAGTTTTTTTTTTAAAATCACTAATCTTATTGAGTATTTAGAACTATGAAGATACCGGCGTGCGTTAGTTGTACATATGAGATATTTTCACAACCAGTAGGGTTAAACATCATATGTGTGCATGTTAGGGTTTGTATGCAACAAGAGCAAATACGTCGCCTTATCCAATCCATGGCCCCTTACTCTTTCTTCTAGGCAAAGATATATATCCCCCCTTGATCCAGCCCACCAGATATGTTTTGTAAGATTCACTTTGCCGCCCCCAAGACCTAGGCCTGCTATTTCTTGGAGAAGTAGAGAACACGGATGCTCTGTTAGAAGATGCCGAAGTGCTTGCTTCCAAGGCCATGCCTTGTTAGCCATAATCCTTGTCATGGCTTCAAGCTTTGGGTGTCAAAGTTCTGGGAGTACTACTAGTAAACCTTTATGTGACATTCTCTTCTATCGTTACCTCCTGACCCTTTGTAGGCATTTCCGAATTAGTAGTATATGTAAATGTAAATGTGAAAGGCACTGTCAATCACAATCTATACAATGTAGCGAGAAGCCTTCATTTATGTCTTCAATGTCGACATAGCAAGAAAGAAGGATGGAAGGAACGAAGGAACGAACGTCCCGGCTAGCTGGTATCTGCGAGCCTTTCTAGCAGGCAAAAAGCTATCATGGATAGCGAGCTCAATATAGCTATCTTCTATATCATAGTTATTGTTGGTCCTGCTCCGTCAGACTCGGGCTAGATATAAAAATACAGTGTTTGGTTCTTCGCACTACAATACACCAGAAGACTCTTCATATTATAGATGTAGTTTCTTGGTATCTAGTAAGCATCTGACTGTGAAGTAGTTGCAGATATACAAGTATTTCTGCTCCATCGAGGACCTGGTCCTTCGAGTTCTTGATGTTCCATTGAGGCCACAAGTTCGGCCTGTTGCCTTCATTAATTTTTCTCTATTTCTCCGCCGACAAACAAGGTTCTGTAAATAGAAACTATACTATGGAAGCAGAAAAGAAGAACAATAGAACGAAATTGATCGTCATGTTCAGTGGTAGTTTGGGGCCTGAGAAACCCGAGAACGTCTTCTAACAATGGACAAGCATATGGGGGGGCGTATGTCATGTAGTTTTCATACTAATATTTGCTAACGGAGGATTTTACAGAGCTGTTCGAACAGCAACGAGATAAAACACACGGTTTGTTGACTATAAAAACACCCAACAATCGAATAGGCTCCATAGGCGAGCATGATAGCATGAAGCTGGTGCTGGAGTAGGTTGTAGCTGACGCAGGGTAGCAGGTCAAGCATATACTTGCTTCAGAATAAGCCCTACAGCGGCAGACATAGACTCAAAATATAAAATATTATGCTTGCTGTTTGTAGGAAATATAACATATCCTTTCATGAAAATGTCTACTGCAACGATAGTGTCTCTGTTTGAAGTGGACGATATTAATTAGTAACGTTCGTTTCCGCTTCTAATAGCACAAACATCAATAACACGAATGGAGCATCCACTGCTGAGATCAGATCTGGCCATTGCGATATTTACTTTGTTTCGTCAGTAGAAAACATCATAGAATTCGTTCTTAAGAATAGAAGGGGGGAAGGGGGGGGTGTTATTGTCCTGGTTGGGGATTGTGAACAAAACCGAGAGTTGAGAATAACGAAGGATAATATTAAAAATATAATGATTGAGGACATGTGTGGGGGGGGGGTGCCTAACCCCCTTACCCACCCCCCCTTTGCTACGTAAAAACTTGAGACGCTACCTTTTTGTCGTAAATGGCCATAGCATTGGTAGAACCTATCTAACTTAACATGGCAATTTAGCGACTTTTCCTTCTAAACTACTTGACTGGATCTATCTTCTCGATCTTGAGAAAAAGGTAGGAAAGGCGTATATCCTTGCTAATCAGTACTAGGATAAGAGCTTTGTAAATAGTAGTAGCAAAACATTTGGTAGCTATAGTTGGCAGCCGTAGAAGCGGCAAGCTAACTAGGCCTAGTCAACAACTCAGGTGTTTGTTTCGTGTTCTGAGCTCGCACGAGGAATAAATAAAATATAATAAATTAGGGTAAAACAAAGGCTTACTTTTTTTTCCTACTCTGTCATGTCAGTTTTTTCTCTTTTTTTTTTGGAAATGTATATATATCCCATTGCCCATCTTCTTTCCTGCTCTCTTGTTATTGAAGAGTACCCATTCCTCATCTTCTCATCCATTCAAACATTGATTGATCTTGATAGAATCATCATAACCGTATCATCTATTTCTCTCTCTCTCTATATATATATTTAACATTTAGACCTCTTAGTCATATTCACTTTGAACACTTGTCTTCATTTCTTTTTCTTCAAACTACCTTGCTGACTGGCTTATACCTTTCAAGCCGTCATCACCAAAATCGTCATATACAACACCAACAAAATCCCATCTTCACCATGAGCACTGCTAGCAGCACTACTTCTACTGCCTCGTGGCAAGACCGTCTCGAGGGTATGTCTATATAGCCACTCCCTCTCCCTCTAGTTCCTAAGTACTTTATTGCGGCTATGAATGCTCGGTATACTAATAAAAATTTAGAGGTCTGTCGGAATAACCACATGGGCTCTCCATGCTTTCAGATCGTATCAGATCGCAGAGGTATATATCCCTATTTCCATTACACTTCTTTTGATATTGCCCAAAAGGACGTTTTGATTCGCCATTACACTACTATGTATTAACATCTACTTTCCTCTTTCGTTTAGGTGGTCGCACTGCGTGGTCTAGCATGGTTACTGTCAACGGTCAAGCTATCTCCGCTCGGTTTTGGTACGACGGCAAGAACCTGAACAATGCTAAGGAAGATGCTGCCGAGGTGGCCCTGACTCTACTTGGTCTGAACCCGACGGCTTCCCGTTGAAGAAAAAAGAAGGCTAAGTGATTGTTCATTATATATCTAGCAGCTGTAAGAAAATATAATCTATCGACCAGCTGCTAGAAGTAAAACAGCAACAACCTCGATACTTTTCAGCAAATCACGAAGACCCCGCAGGCTGGGCTTCTGATCATATGTTAACGACACATCAACCACCGTTTGTCAACCTCTGATCTCTTACTTCGCCCACAACAACAACTTTTACAACTACACATCTCATGGCTCAGGCTCTGTCCTCCCTCGCATATCGGCTACGTTTTTTGAAGATCGTCCGTCCGATTTATTTGTTTTATTTTTTCTCTTTTTTATTTCTCATTTTCAAGTTGATGTCCTCCTAGACCAGAACTGGAGACGGTGTTCATGGGAGTTTGATTTCTTTGTTTAAGCATATTATCATTGCTTCTGTTTGGTGGGATGGATGGATTTTGGACCCGGGACATTACTGTTTTCTATCTTGTTCATTTTTGGTTTTGTTTATCTTGCTTTGATCGGCTTCTCATCTATCTCAGTGCGCATCATTTTTTTCCTCATTTTATCATTTACTAAATCTTAACTATCCGATGCTAGTTAGTATTATTTCTTCGGTTCATCCCTTCAATACGAAAATCCGAGTCTTTTGGTAGACTTTTGCTCGCAATGCTTCTGAATTATTTACATATATACTCTCTGTGCCATGGAGTTGAAGTTTTCGTCTAATGTAGTGACTACTTTTGAGGTAGTTGCTTTCTATTGTCTATGTCTGACTACATTGCCATTGCGGCCTTTGTTGGAGCTCGAGTCCGAGTCCGAGTCCAAATTGTACCGGTCTTCTGCTGCTCGTACTTGATTTTCCAACGTCACCCCTTCAAGAACAGCACGAATGAACAGCAACAAGGCCCCTATGTTTTTTTCTTTCCTAGTTCTCAGGCCTGACGCAATCCCACATGTAATTATTACCTTGTTTTCTTCTTCACTCTCTCGAAAAGAGAAATCCGTCTTAATGTTCCTTGCTCACCAGCGCATTGATGAGCCTGTACCGATTGAAACTTAACCATGCATCATTGTTTGATTCTACGGTTCGGAAGCAGCTGAGAAAGAGGGGCTATACTTTGTTTTTTAATAGAATAAATTAAATTTAATGTTGCTTCCTTTTTCTCTCTAGCTTTGTTGGTCGCCAGCTGTAAACGAAGATGGGAAACAAAGAGAAAATGATAATCAATCTTA
Organism: Endoconidiophora laricicola; assembly: GCA_001640655.1. Lineage (NCBI taxonomy): Eukaryota > Fungi > Ascomycota > Sordariomycetes > Microascales > Ceratocystidaceae > Endoconidiophora > Endoconidiophora laricicola. Next base: position 72,688 of record LXGT01000069.1, on the reverse strand, counting down.
ATTAACGCGCAGCTATATCAAAACCAAGTAAATATCTTATGCACGTACTAACTTATCACATCCACTAATAGTGCAATATTTGTAACAAACGACAGGGACGATTCAGTCATTTCGGAATCACCAACTGCAAAAGTTGCTTTTTCCTGCTTCACGTAGAAAGAAGAAAAAAAGGGTCTTGCTCCCGTTTTTTTTTTAAAAAAAATATTTTGTCTCTCTTCATATATTGCCCTCGCGTCAACCACATCGTTTCAGGGAACCTTTTTTTATACTTTTCTTGCAGGCCCCGCCCAGTCCAGTCTAGACCAGACCATTGTTCAAGATAATCGTATTTGATTTATATGCTTTGTTTTGATCTTCTACTACTTCCCTACTGCTGATAAGTCGTACTTACATTCATATGATGATACATAGGGAGGCGAGGGGTATTGATATGTGTAAATGCATGTTGTCTAGCACATCAGCTTTGCTACTATTTTTTTCTGTTTCTTTTCACTTCCCGCAATTACGATAATTAGGCGTCGTATCTCATATTGACCGAACATGAGAAACAGGTCTATATCACATTTTTTCTTCGTCTCAATCTCAAGCGTCTGACTTTTATCCCTTATTGTTCCTTATTACATGACTTAGCCCGTTTTTAGACACATTCGACTAGAAAGGGTCACTGTCAAAATATATGATCATTGTAGCATATAGCTACTAGTAGCTTAGCTTGGTCATATGGCAGCCTGTAAATCACTCTATGGTAAGTCTAGTTTGTACAGGACATATGATTCAAGTCAGTTGTAGTCTTAGTTATAGTTTTAGATATATCAGAGTTATCCATATCCATTTCGATTTGAGTATGAATAGAACTCAGATATTATGGTGTGATCTCTGCTATCTGGGTTTTCAGGGTACCATCTTACATCATTGTACAGGCTTAGGCGAAAGAAAAAAAACAAAGGAATCTGTACTAATGTACTTGTCTGTCCCTGGTGATACTTCATGCACTGGTGTTTATGGATACAGCACTGGTGCTACTTACTTCCCTTTAGTAGGTCTATCCCAGAGGAAGACAGTAAGTTGCCGATCGAAAACAGCTGAAATGCCAATAACAAAGCCCGAATAGCGTCGATTCCTGCACCCCATCAAGAGTCAACCAACTACATAGTAGGGCCCGATGCTACCTTTCTTTTATATTTCAGGCCTTGGTAAACATGTTAAGAACAACGCAGAGCTTATAATTAGCACGCCTTATCTTATACGGAGAAAACAAAGTACCAAGGAAACAAATTCTTGGTCTAGACAGAATGCATGAATGGGTTATAGTTGTTTTGATTCAAGCAAGTATTTTAATTCCGCAGGAGAAGATGTAAGAGGGGACAGGCATGAGATCATCAGCCACATACATGCCAGAGAAGGCTAAATTCTGCAGCCTGTTCTATATAGCCGATGTTGCGTGATAAACAGGACCAGCGTCTCGACATTGGCCGTTCAAAACACCGGCTATCGTAAACATACAAGCTAGCGATATGGGACTTTTGTTCTACACAATTCAGGTGAAGAGAAGGTAGATACTGAAATGTTCTTACATCTATATATAAAGAAAAAGAAGAAGAAGAAGAAAAAAACTTCTTGCAAGGCTGAATAAGATGGATGCTCACAAAAAAAACCTTCTTGCAAGCATCAAATTGCGCATAGCCAGACATCAATATCAATAGTTGTAGCTAGGCTATCTTTAGTGTTCTAGAAACCTTTAGAATGTCTGCAAATGTAACGCTGCCCTTCCACCGAGTTACTACTATGTTGTAGTCTAATGTTGAACCAGATAAAAGAGAAAAATGTTGTAGAGACTAACTCGGTCCAAAACACACAGACACTTCTTAGATATATTATGTTCCGGGGGGTCAGCGCCTTGAAACATGAGATTCTTTTAGCTCAGACACGTCCCAAGAACTTCGTGTATTGAGGTGGACAGTTTATTTCTTCTATGTTAACTTGTTCCTCTCTCGAAATTATCTTGTTTCTTTTTTAGTTCTAGAAGCGATAGCCAGTTGACCATTCGGCTTTTCTTCCCTCGGACTCCATGATACCTTGGTTCGAACGAACCGGACCTTTGATTTTTTTTTCTTTCTCTTCCTTCATCTCTGTAAATCAAGGCTTTTGGGTATTGCTAGAGTAGTATGTGCCTGAGCAAAGTATCACGCCAAGGCATTTTTATTATTAATCTACTATAATTTTGTTTTCTAATATTTGGTGACTAGGGAGGCTAAAGCTCCAAGAGTAGTTTTCAAAGACTCCTTGCCATATCTATACAATCCTCGAGCCTTGCTTCAATAATAGTGAAGCGCAGCCTGCCACTTAGCCTGTGAAATTCCTTCAGAGATTCACTACTTCACTTCATGGAATCTCGATTCTGCAAACATCTATTCTAGACATTACTTGCTTAGCCAGGTAGCTATTGGAACAACAAGACAATAAAATAGAAATCTCGGGGATCGTCAGATAGAGAGATATCCTTCTCTTCAGTTCACCGGCAGACGTTATCAACTCTTGCATTATTATAATTTTTCTCCTAGCATTAGTGCATGTACTAGTTAGTAGTCTTTGTCTCTATGCGATATCTAGTCAACGGTCCTCGCTTTTCGCTCAAAAATACAAAATCCACGGTTGTGCTCAGGAGCATATCCGACCAAGAACAAATCAATAGTCCTGCTACTTGATACTTGATTCTTGTAAAGACACACCCCTTTTGGGTATGCTGTGCGTTAGCTATTCTAGATTTTAACCCTAGACACTTACAGGCAGGCAATTCTAAAACTGCTAGCGTCATGGTTCTTTTAAGGTACCCTTCCATTGTAGGGGTCAATGGAGTATGTCACAGGCCATACTTTCATTATTTTTGCAGTTTTCAGCTCTAGAATTATAAGTAGTAGTCATCGGGCATCATTGTTACTTAATGAAGTTTCATACTGACTCAACTAATATCTTTGTCAGACGCTCTTTCTAAGGATTTTATGCCAAGACAAATCAAAGCTAGCAAAGCATTGCTATATTACGGTTCAACCGAAGCCAGGACTTGTGCTGCCTAGCCTCAGAAAACGATCAACGTCTAGGCCTTCGGCAACTCGATCCGGAGACTAATAACAAAACAATGTGTTATAAGTTATATAGTGTTTATAAAGCCCATGAATTCTACTACTAGATTAAAAGGCTCGCGACCAATAACATGGCGCATACCCTTGGTAACCCTAATTTTGCGAAGAAGATATTGTGCCTTGCAATGCTCTGACGCATGTGTCTTTCCAGTGGATGTACGTCATAAAGTAGATACTGTACTGGTACAATCAAATGTGACTTTATTCTAGCATGAACAAGACTGAAGAGGACCTTTCTTCTTTTACCAAAGCAACGACCAAACTTTGACACAACTTGGTTTGCCCTACCAATCAAATATCGAGCATGTTGTTCTTTGGTGACCTCATTAGTCTTGCTTATCTAAGACTCTCGGAGTGTCGTTGACTTCTTGACTATATTGACAATGGACTAAAGCAAGGCCTTTTGTTGTGATTGCTTGGCGTAACGACAAATGCTGAAACGAACCCCGGATTTTCCATAATTAACAACCTTTTGGTTTCACATGTTGTGAGGCCGAAATTCCAGGCGGGAGAGCACTCAACAGCTGACGTAGAATATGTACTACATATACACCCACCATTCACTCCCATTTAGACCGAAAGTGTCTTTCCCGTAGTGAAAAAAATGAAGGAGCGGTTGATCTCCGAATGATACTACGCGAAAACAAAAAAAAGAAGAAGAATTGGGAAAGAAGCAGTACGTGAAGGCTAGCAGCCTGTATGTAGAAACGTGGCCAACCGTCGATCGATGCGTCTAGAGAAGAAAAGAAGAAAGGTATAACAAAGTCTGTGACCTTCCTGATTTGAGGCACTATTTGTTCTTATCAAAAAACGATATATGCTGTATGGAGAGCTCACCCAATGGACTAACTTGAAGAATCTTCAAAAGATAGCTAAAGCCCTCGTTATAGTTAACTTCTTATCGAGTAATGAGCCTCAAGAAAAAAATGCACTAAGCCTATCTACATCATACCTTCAATAGCTTGCGTGGCCAATCTTCAACTTGACAGTTAGACGGCATTTTACCTTGCTGCTTGGGCAATGGGCAAAATGGCGTTAGTCAGCTATTGTGATAGCGTGGTGTATGCCTGACCGAAAGCTTGTGTCTTTCGTCATCTTTCTCAGTGACATATTCGCCTACAATGACAATTTAACGTTCTAACGGAGATGATAACTGTATACATAGAGGCTGACGTATATTTGCGATGATGAAAGCACGAAACTTGCTGATATCTTGACTCTTCATGAGTGACATAAGCGTAACCTTGTACTAATAGACTGACATTTGAATATAAAGCGGGATATATTTGATGATACACATTATACATGTTCGTCACAGCCTGCACGTATGCAAATCATCAAGGAGCAGAACGCTTAAACTCGATGCGAGCATTACCATCGGGATATGGGATAGATAGGCTAGGAAAGAGAATCCTCAAAGATCATGGATTGCTAGTCCAAGATAACGCATGGGATACCATGGAATACCCCACGAGGGCGGACTCTTGGTACTACTTGAAGTTAGGGTACTAAGACTCACGCACTAGGAGTCCATACGAATTAAGTTAAACTATGTAATGTCTGAAGTAAAATGGGAGGGAGACAAGACACGATAGTTGCTACACTCCTTGCACAGCAGCCTATGATTTGCTATGTCCAGAAAAGGGTATGGTCAAGCCACACAAGGAGAACAGTAGTATTTGCTCATGCGCCATATCAGACTACTCTCACAAGTTTGGCTTGTGTAATGGATTGGTGTTGGTGTTGCTGCTTGTAATGATGGGATATGATATCGCGATAAGGGAGAAAAGATATGGCGGACAGCCAGTCAGTTTATATGATTATGATTCTGCAAAACAGCGTATGCTCGGCGGGTTGTAGCTTATGATCGCGTGTTTTCCGCCCTTTCAGTTGGCTCGGCGAAACAGAGGAAACTATCTCCAAGGTTTTTTTTCTTTTTCCTTTCTTTTTGCCGCGAGGCTATGATAAGCATACATATAGTATGCTTAGTTTCTCAGTCATGCTAGTTAGTATAGATAATATGATACCAGTGAGAACTCTAGCTAGAGGCTTGTTTGTGCAAACGGGCTGTAGAAAGAACTGAATTCAAGAGGCCCGAGGGCCTGAAGCTCTCGCCTTCGCCTTGATGGGCTGGTTTTCTGTGCACCTTCATGGGGAGGGGGGCCTGCCCACTATAGCGGAAATGACGAGTAAATAGTAGGGTATGATATTGAAGGGCAGGACAACAAAGTTGCTAACCTTGGTGTAGTGTCTAAGCTGAAGTGGAAACCTTCTAGAACAAGTTATCGAAGCATGTTGACGTTCTAATCACCAGCGAGGGGCGATTACTGGCAACAAGAGTTAAAGTTTGGTTGATACAACTGGTAAGCAGCAATAGTAATTTTCCAAGGCGCACACGTATAGCCTGGTTCAAAGATGGTAGATAAGTGGCGGTAGCAAGGCAGTAGCATTGCTAGACAGATTGGTCATGGCTTACACGCGTTTGTGTATCTTTTCTCTCTCTTTAGTCTCTTTAGCTTTGGCTCTAGGGTGACAATGGATGCACCTAATGCAGAAATCACGTAGAAGCTCACGCAGAAGCCGTCGAAAAGCGGGCAGCAAAACGTCAAAGAGTTCAAAGCTTCCTGAAACAAGTGCTCGGGCTGCTAAGAAGACAACGTTTGCTGTAAGATGTAGTCCAATTTTTTTTTGGAAGAGGAAAACAAAGAGAAGAAAGGGCAACACTGAGGCGACGCGTTATAGGGGGAGGGGGGTGTCTGTCAATCATGATATGTTTTTAGAACAGAATTCAAGGCTCTTTCTCCTAATCGAGCTGTGTCCTGTCCTTCCGATTGCCGTTCTTGGGGCATACATACAGCGGTTGGAATGCCACGGGAACTACTGGGACCACCAGGCCAGATGGGTGGGTTGGTGACTAGGGGAGGGTGTGTGTCAGTGTTGCAACAGACAACTCATCATAGCAGGCCAGCCACTAGACAGGCTCACTCTCAGGCGATCAGACAGGCTGCTGAGGGAAACATGTGGATTACCGGACAGGCCGCGTTTGACGTTACAGACGACTAGGAGAAGAAGCAGAGAAAGAACACCTCAGAACGTTCCACTGGGCTCGCTAGGCATAGGCCAAAATGAGCCACAAGAGCGTAAGTGTGCTGGGTTAGTTAGTAAATTTGTAGTCATATGTAAGCTTAGAATTGGAGGAGGTCGAAACATGTTTTAGGTACTATATCACCAACAAAGGAAAGGGTTCCTTGAAAAATGCTAGTCTTGACTGGCGTTTCAAGATCCCGTCGAATGATGCTTGACTGACGGGCCACGCTAACATTGACGATGTTGTTGAAGCCTTTGATGATGTGGAGCTATGTTTGCAGCATTGCTTTACGCTAGTACGCATATCTTGACGATACTTTATCGATTACTTCACCTTCACACTTGAAGAGTAGTGTGGATCATGACTTCACTTCTAAGAAGCACCCTAATAGTGGATCTTTCTAGATAAAGTCTGTAGGCCGAAAGGTTTGCTTTAAAAAAAATATATGACTGTGGCGTTTTTTTCTGTGGCGCAGCCTCACTGTGCAACCCGCCTAAATTTTGCACGTCTAGAGTATCACGAAGTGGGAAAGCAGGCATAATTGAAGCTTCGACGGCGGCAATTTTGGTTGAGAACTAATTATTAAGCCGTGGAATTCAATTCTAGGCGAGCTGCACTCCTTTACACGATACCATAGCCGATATCTGCAGATTTTCCTGATCTACCGCGGAACAACTGGCCCTGTTTGCCTCAAGTCTCAAGCGCATAATGGCGTCCAGAATGAATATCTGGGGCTCTTGCCGCAACATTGCTCTGCGAGCCCGGCCAATGGCTTGCCAGAAGGACACTGCCATAGTCCGGATAGCGACGCAGCGGCGCTTTGCTAGCGATTCATCGCAGATTCCCGACTCGCAGCTGCCGATCGACCCTGCAACCGGCGAGCCAGTGAAGGACTCCCGGCTGGGCTCCATGAACCAGGGTTCTCTCCAGAAGGTGCGAATACCAAACTCTATGTTCGTAATTACAGATTGCAGACTGCATAACCGAAGACTCGGGTGCCATCGGCTCTGTCGCATTTGGCTCTGCTCTAAGCTAAAGACATCATCTTTTTTTCAAGACATATCTTCCAGTCACAGTCGCATATAGCTAACATATCTTAACACAACTTACAGAGGACGAGCACCGAACCAGCACAGCCGACTTCTACCGCAGACGCCCAGGCCATGTTTGACGAAGCTATGATTGCCGCTGCCATGGGGATGCAAAGTGGAAGGGCTGCCAACTCACCTCAATCAAAGGGCCATCCCGGCGGTCTAACCGATGCGCAACTCGAAGTTTTATACAACGAGGGTCATATACCTCCAGCCGAAAAGGCAGTTGATGCGCTAGCGGCCCTACAAAACACCGCTGATAGCAACAACGGCGAGGCCAAGAGCGAGAAGCCAACACACAAGTTTCCTCTGCCAGAACTGCCGCTGCCACCGAACTCGGCGCTCAAGGAGCGTTACCATCCAGTTCTTCACCAGATTGTCCGCCTGCTTATGCGGGACGGAAAGCTAAGCAGAGCTCAAAGAGTAAGATCCATACTATGAATTTTGCTATCGAACAAAATTAACCATATTGCTAACTCAACTTGGTAGCAACTCGCCGGCGTGCTGAACATTCTTCGTACCTCGCCACCTCCAATTCTATCCCCTCGGTTTCCGCTCATCCCCGGCGCTCCACCGCCGGCTCATCTGCCACTCAATCCCGTGTTGTATATGACAGTGGCCATCGACTCGGTATCACCCTTGATCAAAATCCGGCATTTGGCTGGTGCTGCTGGCGGTGGCCAGGCGCTAGACATACCATTTCCCATGGAGGTGCGGCAAAGACGGCGGACGGCGTTCAAGTGGATTCTCGACGTGGTAGAAAAGAAACCGTCGCGTGGCAGTGGCCGCAACGACTTTCCTACTAGACTGGCCGAAGAGTTCGTGGCAGTGGTGGAGGGCAGAAGCAGCGTATGGGAGAAGAGACAGCAGGTTCACAAGTCAGGCACGGTTGCCCGTGCTAACTTGAACACATTCCACGGCGGCAAGAAGGGTCACCGCATCATTGTGTAAGAAGACTACCTAGAGTGTATAATCACTATAAATGGAGGAAAGAGATGCCGACTAGGCAAAACAAAGCTTATGGCATCATACTAACAATAGGCCTATGTATTTGTATTGTACTTATCTCAATGGTGTATAAACAAGCAACCATAATGTATAACAGGGATTTTGAAATCCTCACGATATCCCAATATTGATTGAAAACAATGGCATCTATTAATATTATCTAACTGTATTGAATGTGGCTCTATAGCGAATTTGAGAGCACTGTATGTATACTAGGTCACCTTTATGATAAATAGCTCGATTGAAAGAGCAACTATTGGTATGCTGCTGACTTCGATGCATTGCCAAGAGAGGAACCGCTTCACAACCCCGCAATCGGTACTTTCTATCCAACAAGAAAGCTAAAGTTACTGTTCTTGGCAAATAGATACCTTGTATATTAGGGTTTAAAGGCAGTTTCGGGATCCTTTTCTTTTACTACGTATTATTGTTCTCAAAGCAGCCCCTGGAATTTTCAAATGGTCATATGATCGCGAAGATATATCATAGAAAAATAAGAACTAGGAAAGCTTCACATACTGATGAGAACAATAACTTAATCATAAATGATGAAGAAAAACACAATAAAAGCTTAGTATCACGTGTTCGCCATTCCGTTGCTTGTAGACTGGTCAACTAGAATCCCGCTATCGGCACATTAATCGAACGATAATCTAATGTGTGTGCGACCGTCGAAAACAAGAGAGCAAAATTACGGTCTGACAACATAATTCTGCGTGATCATAGTTGCAGTTGAAAATGTAGCGGCGTTACTAGAATGAGGGGCCGATCTGGTAGCAAAAACAATGATACTAGTAGTCATATCTTTACTCCGCCACTCGTTGACTTGTCGCCAAGCCAAAGAAAGATAAAGATATTGAATGCAGTAAAGGCCGTTGCCAAGGGCTTGATAATAGCCTTTATCGCAATGCCTCTATCAAGTCAAGCGGCCTGGTTTTGTGTCGTGTCTCTGTGACGCAACGGCAACACAGAACAGGCCAAACAAGCAGCCTTGCAAAGCCAAGACTTATAGAATGTTTTGGGGCCTTTTCCCCCTCGGCCTTTTTGCAACTACGCTTTTAGCTATCTTCAAAAGTATTAATAAATTAATTTTTCTGTAGAGATCGACTTCTTTAGTTTCTTCTTTAGATTGTTTTTCCTGGTTTCTTCCAACATCTCAACATCATCGTTTGCCTGGTCGATTTTCGAAACTATCGCATCCAGGATTCTATCTTTAACTGACTTCGTTTCATCGTCTGTACCAAACTTCATCATCCATCCCTTTCTTTTCCTATCCTTTTATTCTCCTCTGTATAATTTTTTTTTTCAACCTATTGCGGCTTGCAAGACAGACAATCAGAGCTCGTGCTCCCTTTTACGAAATTCTTCACGCCTGCTTCGCAGCAACTAACACCTAGAGACCTCTCCGACCTTCAATCGAAGCATCCCGCCTGTTATCGCCATGTCTGGAAACTCGCAGCATCCCATGAGCATGGAGAGCTCCATGGCTGAAGAGGCTAACATGGTGCTGGCTATTCTTGAAGGCCCAAAGCACAAGTTGTCTCGCACAGGCGCTGCATCTAGTATCCGCTCTGAGTCGCCATTTACGCCGACGCGAACTAGTCTTATTGACGACGGAAGCTACTATGAGTCGCCGCGTCCTGGCTCTACGCGTAGCCCGAGCCGCAATCAGCATGCGCCGGTCCGCAGTATGCTCGATATCGATAGTGCGCCACCGTCGGGGAACTTGCAACCTGTGCGGTCCATGCTGGACGTCGATTTGCCGCCGCTTTCGCCTCGAACAAGTCATGGCTCTACCAAACCCATCTCGCCTATTGAGCAGTCATTTTCCGCCCGCCGCAGTGACAGCCCACACGGGTTTCGCCCTTCCAATGCCGCTAACAAGCCCAGTAATTTCAACCCAGATTACCAATACAGTAACATCTACACAGCTGGCAGCTCGCGGCCACCGCTGGTCAAGCGCAATACCGGCGGCAAAAAGGGTATGGGCGTTATGGCTGACGTCATGCGTGGTATTGACGTAGGCCAGATCCCTATTCCAAAACCCATCCAGAACGAGCGCGCGCGTGCCATGTCGACGTCTCGTATGCAGTCGCGGTCGCCGCACAATCGTCTGTCGCTTCGTAGCATCTCGCCACACACGAGCCTGCTGCCGGCCTCGCGCACTACTGGCTCTGTGCCCGGTGGCATCAGCAGCTCTACTGCCAGCCCTGTCAATGTAGGCAACAAGAGCCCACAGTTACCAGCACACATTGCTGTGCTGCGTAACGGCCAGCAGATTGACCTGAAGAATGCCTACCGCCGCATGACAGACCACGACCTGGCTAAGGCCGGTGTGGTCGAAGCACCCAACTCTAAGCACAACTCGATTGACCCCGAGGAAGGCGAGGGTAGACTGCTGCAAAAGAACTTTAACGATCCAGATGGTGAGCTGCTGGAAAGCAGTGATGATGACGATGTCGCTGATGAGTCCTCGGACGAAGAAGATCATCGCGGTAGAACGATGGATCGTGCCATCTCCACCAGTCCGCCAAAAAATACACAAACTGTTAACTCGCTCCTTGACTCTCCAACACTCAATGGCTCACCCCCAGGTGTCCGAGAGCCGATGAGTCTGAGTGCTGCTGTTGAAGCTGAACGTAAGAATTTAACTATCTTTTCCAAGACAATCTCGTAAGTTTTATCAGCAATTAACTAACCAATTGCTTAACAGGTATATCGGAGGCATCGAAAGCTAAGACTATATCGCAGGCCCAGGCTGCCTCTGCCTCTGGCTACAAATACCGCTCACTATTTGAAGAGCCCAAAATAACGCTTACTGACCCCACAGGTGCCAACTCAAAGCCCAGCAAATCTAAGAAAGTAATTACTCCATCAACTAGCTTTGACAGGAGCCCAAGTCCACGCCCCGTGGACTCGGCAAATAATTCCGAAGACGAGGCTCAACTCGATACTATCAAGCAGGCTCAGCGTCTCGCCTTCGCCATGACGCCAATTATGGACTCTCTTGAGACAGCGCGTACCACGCGCATAATTGCTCGCGGCGATTATACCAAAATCGCACGTGCATGCATTGAAGAAGGACAAAAACCGCGCAAGTACCTGGTGGCCACAGATCTCAGCGAGGAGTCGTCTCACGCACTTGAATGGGCTGTCGGCACAGTTATGCGCGATGGCGATACCCTGCTGGCTATCTGCTGCGTTGACGAGGAGACTGGCCTGCTTGGCCCCGAGGGCAAGTCATCTTCGTCTAATAGTAACCAGTCGCCGGCGCGCAATGATCGAACGAAGCTGCCCGCTGAGCGCACTTGGGCGGTGGAGGAGATCACAGAGCGCGTGCTCAAGTTGCTCCGCAAGACGAAGCTGCAGGTCCGCGTGCTTATTGAGGTGCTGCACTGCAAAAACCCCAAGCACGTGATCCTGGAAGTTATTGATCTGATCCAGCCGGAACTAGTTATTCTGGGAAGCCGTGGCCGTAGTGCTATAAAAGGGTACGTATATATAGTTCGCTTAGTCGTCATATCTACGCCTTCAGTTTGCTGTAAAATGCTAACCAATCTCTGTGTCTCTCTAGTGTTATCCTCGGTTCCTTCTCCAATTATCTCGTCACCAAAAGTAGCGTTCCTGTTATGGTTGCACGCAAACGGTTGCGGAAAGCCAGTAAATATCGCCGGACCACTGCTATGACTCAAGTCAACGTTCTCCGGAACCCGTCTGTCCGTAGTTTGACAAATGCCAAGATTGATTAATATTGCTGGTTCGGCTGTGGCTATTATCTTTTCCTGTGCATTATTGCATATTCTCTCCTCTCTTCATCTCTTTTTCTCCCCTTTTTTGTTCTACAATTCCTCATTTTGGTACCGGCACTCGGTTCTCTGCCGTCTGGTATAGCTAGTTTACGATCTTTTTCTAATGAAATGCACAGCGAGTCTTTTCAAATATACATTTACACATATCCATGTCTCTTTCTGCTTGATAAGTTGATTACAATCTTATATGCCGGTGGCTTTCGTGACATGTGATATAGTGTACATGTACACCTTGTATAATATGTGATAACTGATAATATCTCAGAAGCGAGTGTGCATACACTGTCATTATCTTATCATGACTCAGTTCGATGCCATATTTTCGAGATTAAGACTCGAACTGTCGAGAGGAACTTATATTAGCCGAGCAGTACAGATTTATACATAATTATACTAACGTATTGTAAAAAAAATCCAATCAAATACCGGATTTCTTTTCTTGGTACCTAACACGAACTACATGATACTTATCAGAGATTTCTTCTTTTCTTGAAGAGTTAGTCGAACAACGCCTCAATTCCAGACACGACCCCTGATGAACGATCCCATGAGGACCTGGATGGCCCGATTCTTTCTTCTATTCCCCGTTCTAATGCGGCTCTGTTACGTGTAGTATGAGCATTAGCTTGATAGCGGTGATACGTAGGTTATGAATATATATTCTTATTTTTTCGATTATGAATCAACTCTTCCTTTTCCTCTTTGAAGGATAAACTATCAGGATGTCGTGAGGACGGTGCCTCTACGTAGCTACGTACTTCTTCCGTGTGAAATAATGGAATCTTGGCGGTGTCCAGGTGAGATTATTGATGATGCTTCTGAGCGTTTTGGCTCTTGCCAGGTTAGTATAGATAGATAGATACCTTGGCTTATGACAGTACTCTATAATGAAAGAAGAATCGAAACAAGTCAAGCACAGATCTTCGCTGAATCTTCAGGACGTCTTTATTCTATGTCCTCTGGACTGTTAATATTCACAATACGCTTTTCTATTCTTGTCCTTGCCACCAGTACAAGTGCGTCTCCAGTCTTATTCTAACGCAACTTTAGAGACTCTAGATCATCTTCATCTGCATCTTCGCCTGCGTTTTTTATTCACTCGTCGTGTAACTTAACGCAGCGCCTTCGGCAGACCAGCGGCTTAGCAGAGACCGTTGAACTGGCAGAAACTGCTAATGGTCGTCTGCTAAAACATGGACATGTCGGAGCTGGTATAGAGATACTTTGGAAATGGGACTACGGCTACAGCTATCGGATGGTATGAACGCATAATTGCCACAGACAGAGGATATATGTCGTTTCAGTGCGAAGATCCAGACAAGAACTGCGCGAAACATGATAGTATGGTCATATTTCCCATTCTATATGATGTTGAAGAAATACGTACTCACAGAATGCTCGATGGCATACAGGCTGAGCCGGCCACTGGCGCGGCGACACTGTCACAGCGGAGACTGTGATCTGCGATCTTTCCTATTACAAACGGCTGTATCTTGAGAGCATGTGTACACGGGGCTACACCATTGCTGGCTCAGCGCTTAATACCTTCTAAGGCTATTGACTTGCTGCACCGCGTACTATACGTGCCACTGACTAGTGAGAGCATCGAAGAACAATCCATGGAGAACTACAGCGAGGCTATTGCCCTAGCTGCATGTGGTGAGCCAGAGAAGACAGCTATCAATAGTTATGTGCTGCGGTATTTTGCTGGCGAAGCATATGCGTTTGGTATCGTAGTGCCAGGTGTAGGATGCGTTGATGCGGAAGAGGCGTCAGAGACACATAGTGCTTCGACCACGAGCGCAAGCGCTACGTGCAGTGCTGCGATGATGAGTGAGTCCTGATCCCTTGTCCTTTGCGTCTTTCCCCCAGTATCATATTTTTCACGACACGCAGCCAGAATGGCATATTCAAAATCTAGTGCGCCTAGAGTGAGAGGGTATGACTCCCAAAACTACTGAGTGACTTGGTTTAAGAGCTACTCCTCACGAGTTGCTGTAATGTGAGAGAGATATAGATCGGCTGACCACATATCACTGGACTTTTTACAAGACTGCCATACTCATTCAGATAGCTCCGTGCACTACGTCTGAGCAGCTTAGAAGAATGCACAAGACAAAGAATGATCTCGAGTTTCCATCTGGTGTTAAAGTCACGGCGTCTTGATGGTTATAGAGATGAAGCAATGCAATTGATCTAAACAAACAAGCGATGGAGGAAGTCGTAGAGATCTACAGAAGGTTAGGGTTTGGTATGGGGTTACATCCAGCGGCAAGACATGCATAATAGACCCATATTTGATGTAACGATTTGACACAGATACATACTAGTACATATTATTACACCTAGTTATACCACTTAGCACCCGGCTTGCCCCGCATCAAGGACGTGATTGGCACCATGTAAGCAAGCTAAGCGTGCCAATTACATATAGCAACTAGTACTAATAAATCGATTATAAGAATGCGAGTGTCTGAGCCGAAAGCATATGTTTATGGCCTTGATGGCAGGCGGACAGACGAGCAGGCAGGGTAGGGATTGGACGGTGCCAAAGTTGTTAGGAAAGGCTGTAGCGAGGGATTAGAGGAGGAGACAAACTTGGTGGAACGGTTAAGTTACTGTAGATATGCATGAATGTTGGAGCAACAATCACAACAAGGCCTATTTAGTCAGTCAATTGGATGGACTCGGAAGTAGACGCAAAGGATTGCATTGCATCGTAGCAGTGACTATTTAGCTGCGTTTTGAATGCGCTATGGCCCAGGCGGAGCAGGAAGAAGGAAAAGAAAAAAAAGAAGAAACATAAAAACTGACAGAGCATTAAAAAAAAACACAATTGTATGTAGCCTTTCGTAGTGAGGCGAGCTCGAATATTGATTGATTGACGTTCTTATGTTGGCGAAATTTTCGTGTTTGTATGTGCTTATTTTCCGAACTTGTCAACAACTTAAACACCTCGTTATAAATAATCACTTATGATCTGGCGATGGTGTTATAGAAACAATTGCGCCTAACTTCATCTGTAAACTTCTTTTCCTTCTCTTTCATGTGCTATTTTTTCACCGCCCTGTATCAGATTGTCCGCTTTTTTTTTGGGGGGGGGATTATTTATCTCATTGAGCAACTGCGATTCCGTATCCTTTTCGCGTGCCTTTCTTTTGGAATTCATTGTTTATCGTTTCTGTTTCTGGTTTCCGTCAGCGAATCACAGCGGCCCATTCTCTTGCTTGCGGCTTATATCGTGATACGCCTTTTGTTTTGTCAACATTGCGCACTCCAAAAACGCGCTGATACCTTTCTTGTTTTCCTTCCTCTTTTTGCATCAGGCAAAAAACCAGAGGTGAGGATTTGGTGGACTTGATTGCTGTTTGTCACTTGTCGGGCTATCGTCGCTATCACGTGTCTCAGCTTAACAGTGTTTGTGACGGCTATGAAACCGTCCACCTATTACAGCAATAACAACAACAGTCACAATCACAATAACAACAAAAAAACAGCAGCAGGTTGAGAGGCTCGCTGTGGCCCTGTCTTTCTCTCTGTGGCTTTTTGCATTGCCTGTAAAACGACTGTATTATATCCGTGTTTATATGCCGCTGTGCCGTCTGCTCTATGAGCAGAAATGATGCAGTCGCTCCTGACCGTCAACAACAGCGTCACGTTGCTTAGTGTCAACATCGCGCCGTCCACGTTCATGGCCGCGTTTACCCTGGGTCTCGTGTTCCTATACATCTATCTCATAAGCGTCGCTCGCGTCCCAAATCCCTTGCCGGTACTCCGGGCTCTGGGCTCTCTCCCCGCTCGTCTGCTTCCTCCCTTTTCTTCCTCTTCTTCCTCCTCTTCTTCATCTCAGAATCACAAACAACTACCTGTCAACCAGGACTATAAACACCTGCAGTTGCCGTACGACTATGACAACGCCCACGAACCAGACTCTTTCTTTGCCCCGCAAGCAGCTTCCTCCTACCAAAACTCGCATCACTCGCAGTACCACCATTACCTAGGCGGCTCCCCATTATCGCCATCCAAAACCACTGCCCTACACCAGCCATACTACCTAGAACAGGCTGGCTTTTCATCTGACCTGCATCTCGCTACTCAATTGCAACTCGCCCAGCTCGCCCAGCGTCGTCGGGCTGTGCCAGAGATTCTGGATGACATCACCGCCTCAGACAAGCACCGGAACAAGCAGCACGGATCATCCGCCGCCGCCGCTTCTCCCCGCGCCTCTCCCCGCGCCTCTAAAGACTATAGCGTCAGCACCAGCAGTCGCCGCCCTAGCTACAGTGCCGCCACTGGCGAACGACGCAGTTCCAGCATCTTCGGGTCTCGTGGACGAGACCGTGAACGGGATCGAGACTCCCGAGATCTTCGGGACCGCTACGTTGCGGAGCGAGAGAAGCCTCTTCCTCGGCTTCGATCGTCCACCCAAGGGTCGCCTAACGGGGGTCTATTCTCCCAATCCGTCTCCACTGCCCCGCCAGCTTCCAGCCCCTCTCGGACTAGTGCCGGGGCAAGAATTGCGCGTGGACTTGGCCTATCCCCTGAGCGCCCATCGGAATCGTCGCCGACATCGCTCAAGAAGCAGTACGGCCAGCAGCGAGACCGAGACTCGCCGCGCTCGGAAAAGACTGGCAGTAGCCGTAAACGAGATGGCAGCCCCTCACTCAGCCGCCGTCTATTCGGCCGCTGGCCCGCACTCGAGAACCCTAAGAAGCGTCAGGCCAGCCGTGTCGCGGGTTGAAACCTCTACTTCAACTGCAAGCAACCGTGTTCCGTTCTTACAGCGGGACAACACTGACGAGTTCCTGGAAAGTGATTATGAAGACCAAGTTCCCTCTACGCCGTCAGTATATGAATCTGATGAAGTTGATGACGACGATGACGGCTATGAACATGAAACTATAAGCTATATAAATGAAGATATCAATACTGTTGAGAGTGACTATGATTCAGGAAACTCACCTTCGCCAACAAAGGCCTTGGACATGGATATTGATGAGATAATTGCGCGCACTAAGCGGTCATACATACCTTCTAATCCCCGGGACATTGACCGCGCTAGAAAAAAGCGAGGCTCTGCCTTTGCTTCCCATAACTATCGTTCCAAGTACAATATACAGCTTGGGTCCTACACAGCGCGATCTCGCCCAGATCACCAGACCTTTGCGCTGCCGTCACTAATCACGCCGCCGCCATCTCAAGATCTTGGCGAGCCCTCATTTGATGATTCGTTCTATGACATGGACCGGATTCAGAGTGAGCTGGCTGCCAGAGTAACACCAACTATCAATCGTTCGAGGCAACAAAGCCTTACATCTGGCCTTCGAGAAAGTGAGTCATCATTGAATGTGTTTCCATATCAACTTGCCATAACTAACACTGCTACAGGCTCACAATCAAGCACAAGGACCCTACCGCAACAGCAACCAGAGCAACAGCCTTTAGCAGCTGTGGTCAAAGCGCTTGCTTATGCTCAATACAAAAGAGCAACCAGCTCAGTTTGGCAATTTGTGGCCACGGTCATTGTCGTGTGTTTCTCTATATCAGTTGCTACAACTCTAACCCAACCGGTACCAGTAGCCAATCGCCCACCTGTACCTGACCTAGTCAAGGTTGCCGGCGTTGCTCGATCCTTTGAGCCACTGATTTATTACTCGGAAGGCGGTGCACAGCGCGTGACTGAGCTCCAGCGGACTAGTCATGCAGTCTGGGACTTGGGCGAGAGCGTACGCTATGCAGCTATTCCCTCAGCCGAGCTTATTCACGATACACTGGAGGCGCTGAGCGAGGATTTGAACTGGTTGGCGCTGGAGATGAGCAAGTTCTTTGCCCGCGTCGACGGTGACATTGATGGCATCCTCCTCATGATGGAGTGGGCACGGCGTGAACTTCGTAGCATCCAGTCTCTACCCTGGAGTCCCGTGAGTTTCGCCCTCGATAACTTCTACTTAACCTTTGCCGGCTCCGGCGTTTTCGAAAGGACAGACGGCTCTCAAACCTCTCTAGGCTCATTTGCAACCTCTTTGATTGGCCGTACACATAGTCAGCGGGCCCGAAATGCTCTCGAGCGCACCTTCCACGAGTTTCTCGGCGTCATGGAAGATGTCGTGACTTCTGAGCTTGAGCGCAGTGTGCCTATGCTCTCGCGCTTCGATGATGCGGACACCAAGTTTCAGCTGCTAGTCGAGACAGTCCAGCGTGACGACGCAGACAACGAAGACGAAAAACAAATCATGCTCGCATCGCTCTGGAGCAAGGTGCTAGGTCCACGGGCAGCTGAGCTGCGCAAGTTCGAGAAGAATAAAGAACTGTTGCGTGATGTGCGGGCCAAAACCCAAAATAACAAGTACATTCTCGTTGACCACAACGCCAAGCTTGGCGCTCTCAAAGAATCACTAGATAACATCCGCAAAACGCTCGTCTCGCCGCTAATCCGCACTATAAATTCGACTTCTTTGACACTGAGTGACCAGATCAACGGCCTTAATGAAGTCAGTACGCATCTCTCGTCCCTGCGCAAAGATCAAAGAAAGCGCTTAATGCAATTGCTATTTGGCAATGGAGAGCCTCGCTTGACCATTGATGAGGCTGAGGTTCCCAATATCATCAATCCACCTACTGCCGAAATTACAAGTCATCATCGCAGGTGACGACGGTTAAATCTCCCGTGCCTTCTTTTCCTTTTTTGCACTAGATCATGTTTGTCATCAAGCTCTGTTTTGTTTATATTGTAGTCAGTTCATGGAGGTTTGATCTTCTTGATCAATTTATTTCTGTTATTTTCTTTGTTATCTAGATCTTAGTAATTTAGTGTCTATTGCTGTTTATCGCTGCCTCAATATGAAAAAGTAACACAAGTCGCTCCATTTGATGCTCTACGTACACATGCATAGTATAAGCAGTCATGTGCCTTTTTTCGTTGTAACTTCTGGGCATTTTATAGAAAAGAGTTATTGGAATTCTAGTAACTGCATGAATACACATTGTCAAACATGTTTTGTTTTGAATCTGGAATAGTTGATATCATTTCTATGCATGTGTAACAAAAAATATATAGCCAGTTGCAAGCAACGATAACGCCGTAAATATATACATGATCGAAATGTCAAAGATTCATCTAGGGGCACTATAATGTGCCATCATAGAACCTCAAGATCATTCCATATTTCATGCATTGATTACATGACCCTGAAAGCAATATCCACCAATAACATATTCCGATAATGTGTCATGTAAATGTAAAAACAAACCAATCATATCTTGTTGCAATGCTGTTTATAGTTGGCGAAAGCAAAAAAAATTGGTAGAAGGGACCCAACAAGCGTCAATTTTCCAGGTCCACACAATCGACTCCAGACAAATTGAGATATAGATATATAATTGTTCATGCTGTGAGGCAGGAGGCTTTTGTGAAGTGCCTGATAGTGAATCTCATGACACACAAGATATTGAAACACATGCTCACATGTAACAAATCCTAGCAACACAGAAATGTAGGCCAGGAGTATAGAAAGTAGGGAAGAGAAAAATATACGCGTGAGTTGGGAACCGTTAAGAAATGATATCAAGAAATAAAACAATGAAAGAGACCTGGTAACAAATAAAACAAAAATCTTCATCGCGTACCGCGTTGAATGATAGAGAGAGCAACAAACAAAGACCTGCCACCGTTGTTAAGAAAACCCTTGAAAAACTTTTGATCCTTTCGTAAATCACGCTAGCGTGGCGAGATTGGTAGAAAGGAAAATTCGAATCATTATTGCTTCGTAAGCAAGCTGTGCTGGGGCCTAGCCGTTCGTTTGTGTGTGATGGATGTAAAGAAAGAAGGAGTAGAAACGCCGATATCAGCACACGGATAACAGAGGGAAAAGAAAAAAAGAAAAAGATGCAAAGATGGTGGAATATAAAATGAAATGAGACATGAGCATAGCGTTCCACTTAGACATGGAACCGAGCAGCAGAAGGGTTCTAGGCTTCAGTCTTGGGCTCCTCCTTCTTGTCATCACCGGTTTGGGCCTTCAGGTACTCGTCATAGACGGCCATAGCCTCATCAACCTTCGACTTGAGGGCAGCATCATCCTCGATGCTGATTGAAAGGAAAGAATAGTTAGCTATATACTGTCATGTGCGAAAATAGAATGAAAGTGTTAAAAAAAAACTTACAGGCGAACTAGCTCATTGTTCTCCATCTCCAAAAGCATACCAGTGATCTTGCCGGCTAATTCTGGCTGAACAGCCTGAATCTTGGGGAAAATCATCTCACCGAGCATCTGCTTCTGCTGAGCTGGGTCGGGAATTGCGGAAACCTGAGCCTGCAGAGAGCTGGCAGCGGCATCGGGGCCAGGAGCGGGGCCCTGTCCACGGCCACCTTGGGGGAAGTTGCCAGAAGGTTGCCCTCCACGGCCCATACCACGGCCCATACCACCCTGAGGGCGGGTGTTAGGAGGGAAACCAGCCATGCCGGAGCCAGCAGCCATGCTAGGAGGCATGCCCTGCATAGGGCTACGGCCGGGAGGAACAGCGCCGCGGCCACCACCAGGCATGCCCATGTTGTACATGTTGTTGGCACCAGAGTAAGGAGCGTTAGCGAACTGGCCAACAAACATGCCAGGGGCCATCTGGCCGGGCATTCCGCGGCCACCCTGCGGAGGGAAGCCACCGGGGAACTGGCCGGGACGACCACCAGTGGGGATTGGCATACCCTGGCCATAGGGCATACCACGGCCACCCTGAGGAATAAAGCCAGGCTGCTGGCCACCGTTGTAGTACATCTGGGGGATGAAGTTGTTGCCCATAGCTCCACCAGCGGCAACTTGCTGCATACGGAGCTGATTGCGAGCCTGAATACTGGCCTCCAGCTGACTCTTACGGACATCCTTGCGCTGAGCGAGAGCCACGTAAAGAGGCTTACCTTCAACCATGCGCTGGTTCATCTCGGCGACGGCCTTGGTAGCATCATCGGGGTTCTGGAAGCAGACAAAACCGAAACCCTTGCTCTTACCGAGCTTGCGGTCAAACTTCTTCTCAGCTTTATCCTCGTCGGAAGCAGAGACATCTTCGTCCTTCTTCTCTTCCTCAACGGCAGCCTCAGGAGTCGCCTCTTCCTTGACCTCGCCATCCTTGACCTCATCATCGTCAGCAGACTCAGAGACGACTTCACGCATGACCTTAGCCGAGGTGATAGGGCCGAACTCAGAGAACATGACGCGGAGTTTGTCATCGTCAACATCGTCGTTCAGGTTCTTGATGTACAGATTGACGCCCTGATACTTGTTTTGCTTTTCCTGGCGGGCGGCCTCATACGACTTACGCAGCTCTTCTTCGCGCTCGTGCTTCTTCTGAGCACGACCAACATACAGATCCTGGCCACGGAATTCCTTGTTGTTGAGGTCATCAACAGCTTTAGCAGCACTTTCGTGAGTAGTGAAGTTGACAAATCCAAAGCCACGGTTCTTGCCATCGGTGTCACGAGCCAGCGACGAGGAAGTGACATCGCCGAACTGGGCAAATAGCGCACGGAAGTCCTCATCAGAAACATCCAGGTTGATGTTCTTGACGTAGACGTTAGTGAAGTTAGCCTTCATCTCGTCGAACTTGCTCTGGCGATCTTTCTTGGGAATATGAGGGCCGACGTAAACCTTCTTGTCGTTCAAAAGCATGCCGTTAACGTGCTTGATAGCTTGCTGGGCGGCCTCATCAGTCTCGTAGTGGACGAATCCATAGCCCTTAGAGACACCGTGCTCGTCCTGGGCAACCTTGCAAGACAGGATGTTGCCAAAGGCAGCAAAGGTGTCGTGCAGAGCCTTGTTATCGATGGCGACGTCCAGGTTCTTGATGAAAACGTTGCCCTGGCCGGTTTTGCGCAGAGCAGGGTCCCGCTGCGACCACATGATACGGCAAGGACGACCCTTGATTAGGGTATAATTGAGCTCGTCAAGAGCTTTTTCACCATCCGAAGTGCTGTTGTAGTTGACATAGGCGTAACCCAGAGAGCGGCGAGTGACGGCGTCACGGCAAACGCGGATAGAGGCAACAGAGCCAATTTGGGAAAACAGCTCGAAGAGCATGGCTTCAGTGACAGAAGGATCCAGCTCACCAACATACAAAGAAGCTGAGTTCTGGGGATGAGCGCTGGAGGTGGCAGGGGCAGTAGAACCCTCACCCTCAGCGGTAGGAGCGTCGGCAGCGGGAGAAGCAAGGGACTTCTCGGTGATGGCGACAGAACCCATAGCGCTGGTGATCTGATCAACGGAGGACATCGTGACGCTAAACAGGAAGGGTAAACAAAAGTCAGAAGGTTATTCTTTAAGCATCAACTGCGAAACGTTGTGATGGTTTTTACTGAGTAGGGGAAAAATAGAGTGATGCGGGGAGTGAAGAATTTGATGGGGTAGGAAATTTGGCAAGCAGACTCTAACAAAGAAGTAGGAGGACATCAGTGCTAGGAGGTAGACTCACGATTATCTTTAATGGAATTTCAACAAAGAACTTGTCCAAAGAAAGAATGGGTGGAAAATATTTGAGACTTTTGCGACGAAGTACTCAGATATCTGGAGAGTGTAATGTCAGATTTTAATTTCTTCGAACCTTTTTTTCGCTGGATGGGCCTGCAGGTCGGCTGAAATGAATGTAGGAGGGAGGGTGCTTGTTTTGGATGGATTTTGTGCGTATGTGGCTGTTTACCACCCCGCCATGGCGGACGGCCAATTGAGGGTTGGCAGCGGGCAAGGGCAATATGCTAGATACTGCGCAAGAAAGGATGATGATACTTACAGTGAAGAGGTGGTTAAATGGGAAGAGACAACTACACACTTGGAGGCTATCTCAAGAGAGGGTTGCGGTCGAGGTGATGTTATGTTGTTGATGGAGGGGTTGAGTTTTTCGAGTTTTTTTTAGTTTTCGAAGACGGTTTTCTGAGTTTTTTTTTAAACTTGGATAAAGAAGCCGAGGACAGAAAACAAGTACGGCAAAATCGTACTCACAGTCTGAAGTCTCGTTTTTTGTGTTTTTGTGATGATGGTGATAGGAAGGTTTAGCGAAACGGTTTGTAGAGGAAGAAGAAAGAAAAAAGAAAACTTTTATACCGGAGGAAAAAGTAAGTCTAGTGGTGCAAAAGTTTTTTTGCAATTACTCTTATCAAAAAAAATCGCAGGCGCAGCAGTGGTTTGTTACTATAGTAGTTACCTACGAACAACCCAACCCACACAAACAAATGCTCTAGCTTCAATGGGGTAGTTGCCTTTGTGGGGTCTTGTTTTGAATCAGAGTTTTTTTTTGCTTCTTGCCTCTCACTATTTTCCCAATTTCATGTTGTTGCCCACGACTTCTAACTAATCACATATAGCAAGTATTAATGTACTATGTAGCCAAAAAGCGGGGCCTTGTTGACCTTTTTCGTCAAGGTTACTTAGCTAGGCCATCATGTTGCTTGCAACAACAGATAATGGCATAATTATTTGCTTTACAACACCAATAAATGGATGGCAAGTTGAGGGTGACAAATAATAGCAGAGTCTTCAAGGATATTTATCCAATATGTGTCTGGAGATAGACATAACTTCTCTAATAAGAAATCATGGCCTGAGACGAGACCAGCCACCTCCCAAACTATCACCCACACGCAATAGTAGCAATTATGAGCCTGTAGTGGTGAACAATATCGCTTTTAAACACTAGTGATTCCATAAAGCCATACAATTCCAGAATCGCAAAGCAGTGAGTGATAGACCATCTCAGTCAGCAGACAACTGAATCAGCCTTGGAACATGACGTCTCAACGCGATGCAGGATAAATAGCGGTGAGATAGTTAATGCATCCATGAAGTTCTCGATACTGTCTGAGTTGTAGTGTTCCTGGACCAAAAACATGCAATACTATGCGCAGTCACTTAAAATGCATGATAGAACAAAGGTCTAAGCGATACATAGTTATGGTATTGCTTTTTTGTTCTGCCCCTCCATTCTTCTAATGGAGGGGCTTCCATCAAACCCCGGCTTGTAACCCCAGGTCAACCAAAGACCCTAACTTTCTTTAATCACGTACTACTATTTCTAAGCAAACATGGTAACATCAAGTGACTCCACACTATGTCCTTGCAGCCTGGCCTAATACATACGTAACTTCTGTTTTCAATCACTGTATGGCTAAGATATACTAGTAACCTATCCATCAGTATTTTGCTCATAACCATAATTCTAAACATCTATAGTATCAGGTTTTCAACCATTTCATCCTTTTATTATGCCTGAACTCCAGCCTGCTAGCGTCTGATCTATCACCTCTATTCTCGCCATATTAATCTCTGAATCCACGGTGAAACAAACCGCCCGTTTCTATCTCATGCAAACCGGCTTTCATGGGCACAAAATTAAACTACTCCCGCCTTGGTAGCCCAACTGTCTAATTGTGCCCGCGCGAGCCCTATTTACTAGCCTCGATGATACCAACATTTAGCGGTAACTCGCGCCGGACGCGAAATGTTAACCTAAGCGGCCGAAACAAAAACGCGCACTCGGCATGGGCACCGTCATCCGGCTTTGGTGCCTCGGATACCATTTCTAAGGCTGAAGAAAAGAGAAAGCGGCGCATACAGGAAAAGAAAAAGCTGGACGCCGCTAAAGTTGTGCAAAAGGTATGGCGTGGCTACAAAGTGAGAGCTTCGTTGCGACGGTCCCGCCTCAAGATGTTTGACCAGCTCTATGTCAATAATGATAGCCAGTCTAGCCTTAATCTCCCTCAACGACTCAAAGATGCCATCCCCCTAATTTCGTCGACCTTTAGACCAGACCAGGCCGACCAAGCCCGCATTCTAGCTGTTGCCCGTGATATTCGCGTCCTAGGAATGAATGTAGTATCTCGCCTGCGTGATGAAATTCGGTTTTCAGTATTGGCCAACACGCTGATGACAGCAATTGAAACCAACAAAGCTGACGTTGATAGTGCTGAAAACACAGAAGCTTTCAAAAATCTATTTTACGGCCTGGTTCTTTCTGTTTCTCTATCGAGTACAACCTTCAAGCCACAGCTACGAAGATACTACACATTGATTGCTGATGTCCAAGGCTCATTGGATCTTGATAATGATTCGCGAGTTGCTTGGACAGAAGCCTTGGAAGTCCCATTCCAAGTAGCTGTAGATTTTCCCGAGAAGACAGGTACCACAGCACAAATCATGACTAAACCCTTATGACTGTATATTAACTTGTGTTTAGATTATAAAAAAGAGCTATATGAATCATTTGTCTTCAGCTTTCTTGTTCATGAGAGCACTACAGCAACTAGACCTATCATCAAGTCTTTGGCTACTATTATCAACATTGATCTCGTGTCAGAGGTTATAATTCGTTGCTATCCAGACAAGGCAAAGTATCTAGCAATACACGATCTTGACGTATGGCTCGTTGCGCATGTCATTGTCTTGGGATTGGAGGCAGGATATGGCCTTGCTAGAGGAAATTATATGGAATCCCTCTTGTTAATGATTGGAAATCTAGTGCCTCGCCTTGAAGATAGTGACACTTCTGATCCATCGCTATCACAGCAGGACTATGACTACATTTCAGACAGCGATGAAGAGATGACAACAAAAGTCAGAGAATCTCCGACAGCAGTCTATAAGGAGATACCATCATATGTACTCGAAAGACTGGAGTCTTTAACGTCGCAGGCGCCTATCGAGTCGTTCGTGAATAGCTTCAACTTGTACGTATACTCAAACTCTTTGCTATTTTCTCTTTATAGACACTAACAGCTGAACAGAGACATCGAAAGATCGCCTTCAGAAATCTATGCCATGACAAGCAATGTCGCAGGCTATATGATGTGCTTATTCAAATGCTTCCCAAAACATCGGGATGACATTAGTTTGCGCTTGTTCTTAAGCAACGTTACTACGCCACAGGGCACACAGCCGCTTCTCCAGCATCTTTTATCTATGATGTTCAACACTGAGACATACCGCAACGTTGTGTCATCCTCTCTTGAGCCCTTGAATGCTATACGGAACTATTTAAATTCTCAAAATCGCAACGACTCTCTAGAAAGTGATTGGAGAATCATACTCTTTACCCTCAATCTCTATACTTTTATGCTACGACTCACTGATGATGGTGACTTTTTCTCACGCCTTGCTCTGCCGGATACATCGATCACAATTAATACACCTCGGATCCAGATATGCAATCTACCAAAGGCTAAAGTCTCTGCACTGTCCCGATTTCTTTGTGAGATGTCGTTTCCATTGTTCAACAATGCTTCTGAATTTGAAGGGGATCAATACTTGTCGCCTCAAGGCCCAACTAGACCCCCCAGCCAGCGCTCAGAAAGCATGCCTTGGAGCTTTGATCATAACTCCAGCAATGGTTTTACCGATACAGCACAGACAGGTGTTGTGGACACCATGCCAAGAGATACGTTTCTCAAGCTAGGCTTGCCTCACTTCAAACGTATCATAACATCAGCGTTAAAAATGATTTACGAGCGTGACTCACGGCGGCATTTTCTCCCTGACCACCACTGGTTAATGACTTCAAAATTTAACATGGTTGGATTTGTGACCGATGTAGTTCTGGAGCATGAGCGTCAGTCTAGCACGGACGAAGATTATCCTGAAGTGGCCGTGAACGATCCCAGTCACTCATATGAACTTTCAACCTATCCTCCTCCTCGCAGAAGGGGCAATGCCCTGCGATTATACGGGACTTCTCGCCAGAGACAGCGACTTTCGCAGTCAGCGAATATCCAGCGAGTACGCATGAAAACAATGATTGGACCTCGGCTAGCAATCATTCGTAGCATGCCATTTGTGATTCCATTTGCAACACGAGTTGAGCTCATGCGCAAGTTTGTTCAACTTGACAAGATGAAGCTGCGGCAGGGCGTAGTTAACCGAGAAGCCTTGCGGGCACGTCTTAATTCTAATGACGAAGCATTCCTGCGGGGCCAAGACGTGACAATCAAGCGAGAGCACGTGCTCGAGTCAGCATTTGAGGAGATGTGGAAGATGGGAGCGGCTATAAAGAATCCATTGTCCATCTCTTTTGTTGATCGGTTTGGAGCCAACGAGGCAGGCATAGATGGAGGCGGTGTGACAAAAGAGTTCCTTATCAGCGTCATCAACGAGGCTTTTGGAAAATCTGGGCTCTTCACTACTAACACACAAAACCAATATTATCCCGATCCTGCACCGTACGCTTGGTTGGAGGCTCATGCTAAGAAATCAGCATCCCCAGAAGAGACGGAGGAACGTTGCAAGTCTATGCAAAATCTTTTAGACCGATACGAATTTATCGGTCGATTGCTTGGAAAATGTATATACGAGGGGCTACTTATCGATGTTAGCTTTGCGCCTTTCTTTATACTGAAATGGACGCTGGGCTTGGGAGGTGAGAATGGATACAAGGGCAATGTCAATGACCTTCGTGACCTCGATGAGCAGACATATGAGGGCTTAGTAGCGCTCAAGAATGCGCCTGATGCGTCAGAGCTTGGGCTTGACTTTTCAGTCAACGATAGGGCAGCCATGAAAGGCCAAAAAACAATTTATCTTAGCCGACTTCTGGTACCAGGAGGCGACCAGTTGGCAGTGACCAATGAAAATCGACTTCTCTATGCCTCGTACTTTGCACGACATCGGCTGGTTCTACAGTCTCAGAAGATCTCACATGCATTCTTGCAAGGTCTGTGGACAGTCATTGAGCCGACGTGGATATCCATGTTTAACCAGTGGGAGCTACAGCGAGTAGTCGGCGGTGATTCTTCCAAGGTCGATCTTAGTGACTGGCGGGCGAACACAACGTACAGTGGCATCTATGTCATCGGTGACGATGGGTTGGAGCACCCGGTGATTCAGATGTTCTGGGAGGTTATGGAGGAATTCAGTGAGCAGGAGCGGCGGCTAGTCCTACAGTATGCCACATCAGTGCCCCGCGCGCCCCTCTTGGGCTTCTCGAAATTAACACCGCGATTTGCAATCCGCGACTCGAAGTCGGTGGAAGGACTGGACCGACTACCTAGTGCATCAACCTGCATGAACCTGCTGAAGCTGCCGCCGTACAAAAGCAAGGACGTGATGCGGAACAAGCTACGGTACGCAATTAACTGCGGAGCTGGCTTCGAGCTTAGCTAAGCTGTGGAAGTGCGTTCAGTGCACAAGTCCTTACTACTAGTAGTAGTAAAGCCATATCATAGCTAAATATAAACCTTACTATACATAGTCTGAAAACCCTTAGTTCCATACTAGAGATACTTGCATATCATCAGAAATTGCTGTAGTAATTTTGATAGCCCCTCTGTCAAATATTTTAGTATAATTCTAGCAATA
Organism: Endoconidiophora laricicola; assembly: GCA_001640655.1. NCBI lineage: Eukaryota > Fungi > Ascomycota > Sordariomycetes > Microascales > Ceratocystidaceae > Endoconidiophora > Endoconidiophora laricicola. The sequence goes on along the minus strand of LXGT01000069.1, from coordinate 44,230 downwards.
TCAACTGTATTAGACTTGCACGCCACAATAATGATTGATTCCAAAGAAGCTTGAATATATAGGTTCTCTATTGAAATTAAGGCTGCGGGGGATAATTAAAGGTGCAAAGCGCTAAGTAGTAAGTAGTATTAGTTTGGCCAGGCATATTCAGAGGTTCAAGCGCCATTTGCTAGCTAGCTATTGACTATATTGGACCTTTGTTTATCTAGCTAAATGGCCATCAGAAGTAAAGGCGAATTAAGCCTAGTTTGAGCATGGCAAATAACATATCTACCAAGTCAGAGATGAAAGCTGACTTCCCAAAGAAAAGAAAAAGTATCCTCACTTGGCGAGAGGTGGTAATGGTAGCATTGGCTAAGGCTTAGAGCCTGGAGAAAACAACTGAGCGCAGGAAAGGCTCTCCAAACAATTGGTTTGTTTTAGCTGCACTATTTAAAAACCTATATCCAAATTACGCCTATGATCATCACGATTAGTCAGTAACTGACCTTTTCTCCTATTCTATTCATTTCTTTTGTTGCAAGACTAAATTAGACGGACCTCCCAATACGTCCTTAGAAAACAGAATAATCGAAGACAGAAACTGGCCACTTCGTTGTCTTGAAGGCGCCTATAGAACACGCTTTCCATACCGACTAGATCATCACCCTACCACAAACAACAGTACAATAACTACGCCTGGATCACTACAGAAACTTAAACTACATACCAATACTCAAATATATATCAAATAGAATAACTAAAAGCCAACATGCCCGTCAGGCTTCGCCTGAGTAAGCCAGTGCGCAGCACGCTGGTGCTTCTTGTATTGTTACTCAGCTTCTTGTATATCAGCCGGCCTACAGCATCAGGCCCGTCTTCGGGCTCGGGGTTATTCTTAGGGTTTGTATCGACTCCGGACAGTGACGACATCCTGCAATACATCAACCCGCTAATCGGCACCACCAACGGAGGTATGTCATAGTCTTATTATTTGCTGCGGAATATTGAGACACAGCGTCTGACTAGAGCTATACACAGGCCATGTATTCCCCGGTCCGTCTCTGCCCTACGGTGAGTTCCCGCCTTTTGCTTAATTGTTGCTTGAGGCTAGGCCGACGACTAACTGGCTGGCTTGGCAACTGAAGGCATGGCTAAGCCGTGCCCGGACACAGCTTCGCACGCTGAGAATGCGGCAGGGTTTGTATCAGACGAGAATCCGGTACAAGGCTTTAGTCAAATGCACGATTCAGGTAAGTTGCACTCACTGTATTTACAATACTGATAGCAATGAAGACTAATGTTCACATTATGCAGGAACTGGAGGTGTAAGTCTTTTCTATACTGACCGACTATCCTGGGCTAGAAGCTAACCTAGTGCTAGAGCCCGTCTCTGGGCAACTTTCCCTTATGGCTACATCCCGGGTGCCCAGCAGACGATCCGTCGCAGTGTAAATATATGCCAACGGCACGCTACCAGGTACGCCAGCCTGACTCAGCATACGCGTCTGCGGGATATTTTTCCATCGGCCTGACGTCAGGTATTACCGTAGAGATGACATCTACCATGCACACAAACTTGTTCCGCTTCAAGTCACCCGCGGCACCAGCGCCATATATGCGACAGGGCCACACAATAACACCCGGCGCCTCGCCGCTGCTTTTCATCGACGTGGCCGATCTCAGCGAGAGCCGTAGTACAGGCGGCGCGTCCATAGCTAAACCTAGCGCAAACGACAACAAGGACATTCTGCGTCGTATGCAAGGCTGGGGCAAATTCCGGCCTAGCTTCGGCCAAGGCTCGTACAAAGCGTATTTCTGCGCCGATGTGCGAAGTCCATCGTCCTCAGTCAAGGCCACAGGCACATTCTCCAATGAGGCCGTATATCCCGGCGAATCTGCACTTCCCGATAATATCGTAAACAAGGCCGGTGGCGGGTCTCGCGGTGTATGGATCCAGTTCAACCCAGTAAGCAGTAATAAGGAAGCAGACGCCCCAGTCGAGCACGAGTTTCTAGTGCGCGTAGGCGTCAGTTTCGTCAGTGAGGAGCAGGCGTGCCGTAGCGCTGAGAATGAGATCCCCGACTTCGACTTTGTGCGTACGAGGGTCGCCGCTCAGGAAGCTTGGCGAGAGAAACTAGCCGCCGTGCGTGTTGATAGTACCGGCGTCGACGCGGCAATGCGCACGGTGTTTTGGTCTGGTCTGTACCGGTCGTTGTTGTCGCCGCAGAACTACACTGGCGAGAATCCGCTGTGGGAGTCAACGGAGCCATACTATGACTCGTTTTACTGTATCTGGGACTCATTCCGCGCCCAACACCCACTGCTTACTATCATCGATCCAGAGGCGCAGACCGAGATGGTGCGTGCGCTGTTGGATATCTACAAGCATGAGGGCAAGCTGCCCGACTGCCGCATGCAGTTCTCCAAAGGCTTCACGCAGGTAAGACGATATTGCTTAACCTCTATTGTGACTGTAGCTAACCCAGACGATAGGGCGGATCGAACGCTGACGTCGTGATTGCCGACGCCTACCTTAAGAACATCACCAAGGGCATCAACTGGACTTTGGCATATGAAGCTATAGTTTCGGACGCAGAAGGTACGCAACTCACACAATCAAATTCAATTGAGTAGTCGTAATTATACTAACCTTGGCTAGTTTCTCCACCCAACTGGGGCCTCGAAGGCCGCGGCAACCTAGAGTCGTGGTTCGAGTACGGCTATCTGGCGATGGACCATCAGGATCATCTGGTGACGGGACCGCACTCACGGACGGTGTCGCGCACCGTGGAATACGCCTACAACGACTTCTGCATTGCGCACCTATCACGTGGTCTCGGTTTTCTTAATGACGAGAGAAAATACATGAACCGCAGTGGCTTTTGGAAGAATCTCTGGAACCCGGACCAAGACGACATATACCACGAGCCGGCTCCGGGTTCCAAGCCAGCTGGGGCCACTGAAGTTGAGCTCGTCGAGCAACGCTCGGGCTTCTCGGGCTTTTTGATGCCGCGGCTGATGAACGGAAGCTTCGGCTACCAGCCAGTGCGCACGTGCTCGCCTGTCGACGAGATGCACAAGTGCTACTTTGACACACGACTACACACGTATGAAGGCTCGCCATGGCTCTACACCTTCTTTGTACCACAGGACATGGCCGGGCTGATCCGCACGCTTGGTGGTGTTGACGCCTTCGTTTCACGACTGCACTTCTTTCATGAGAGCGGCATCGCCTACATGGGCAACGAGCAGTCCTTTTTGACTGTCTACCAGTTTCACTATGCCGCACGGCCTGCCCTCAGTGCCTATTGGATCCATCAATACATCCCCGCCCAGTTCAACGCCTCAATAAACGGCATCCCCGGTAACGACGACTGTGCCATGGGTGCCTTCTCCAGCATGGTAATGATGGGTTTCTTCCCTGTCGCCGGCCAAAGCGTATACCTGCTCTCAGCACCGTTCTTCCGCGAAGTGCGCCTACGCAGTCTGGTCGACGGCGCTCCAGACGTTGTCATCCGCCGTACTGGCGACGGCAATTATATCCAGAAGGCCGCCTTGAACGGCAAACCTTACTCTAAGAATTGGATTTCACATGACTTCTTTGTCAATGGCGGCATTCTCGAGTTCGTCGTCGGCCACTACGAGAGCCATTGGGGCACTGCGCCGGGCGATCTGCCACCAAGTTATCCGCCTGTGCCAATATCTTCGTTTAAGATAACCCCATAAGACTTAGGGTTACAGATTTGTTTCTAAAATTTATCCTCCGCGTCAAAGGCCAGCGATATCGGAACTTCCTTTGTAAGAAGATAATCTATACCTGACGTCGAAAGCGCTGACTCTTCGCAGCATATCGGGCCGATAGCTAGTTGTGAGGCGTGGTTCAGTGCCCGTAACATCGGATGTCTTCAGTTATGTTGGAATACCATCCTTACTGGGCGATCAGAAGAAGTATCGTGAAATGGTAGTGTAAGCAGGGCTATAGGTCTAACATTTAGAATTAGGGTTATGCCTTTCATCTGAAGTTGATAGAACGGATCTAACCTTTTAGGCCACATTAGCTAGCCTATCAGAAGCCGAGAATTGAAAATCACTGCTTATCACATGTTCGCCTTAGTAGAAGTTCCTGCCGAGAATGGCTCAGTTTATTGCTCTTCATTGAGTGCTTATTTGGAGATTCGTGAAAAAACTTGGAGACCTCTTGTTCAAGACACGTCTAGGCTGAATCGGCTGGGCTCGGCTAAGCCTGCTGTAGGGTGATATTGAAGATGAAAAGCTATGAGTGAAGGCTTTGTATGACCCAATTGCGGAATCTGTCGCCGAGATAGTTTAGTGAGAACCAGTTGCGCCAACTATAAACACAACGGCCAGAGCTCTTTCGTTCCGAATAGGCAAGAAGCTCACACAAAGTAAAATTTAGTGCTTACTAAGCGGTGAGCTCTTATATCTTTACCATGAGATGCCTCTTTTACTCATGGGACATATTTAGTTTTGCCCAATCGAACCTTTTGCCATTTTTCTTGCGCTGATCAATTACTGTTAGAGCCTGCGGCTGAATGAACATTTCCGTTTCCCACTTGATAACAAAAAGAGCAGTTTTAGTATTAGCTCGGGTCCCACCCCGCGAAGACACAAATACTAAAAAAGAAAAAAGAAAAAAAGAAAAGAATATATAACTGATTTTGTTAAAGCAAGCCAAACGTATGGGAATCTCTAGCCCTTTAACAAACTTGGAACTTCCGCCCGTCTAGTAATAGACTCATTCCTCTTTTCTCTGTTTATTAATCTCCCGGTTGGGAAATCTTCATTCTATTTATCTTAGCTTCTACTTTTGCTTGTTTTCATTTTCCTTTGTCTATAGAACGCTCATCCTCTAGATGTACATACATATAAAGCCGGCAATCACTTCACAGCTTTGACTAGCGCCAACTTGTTTCCTGACAGTATCCGTTGCTCTCACATCAGCAACTTTTGCTCTTCTTCTGCCATGTCGTCCTCGGCTCCTTTCAGTCGCGGCTTCCAGCGCTCGTCGCGCCAGCTTTCATGGCTTCACACCGCCCGCCTTGCTCCATCATCACCGCTAAGGGCCATCTCGACCTTCCACAGCTCCTCTGCCACAGCTTCTTCCTCACCACACTCAGTGTTTCGCCAGCTATGCCAACATAGACGCCCACTATGGATCTCACCCGCTTCATCTTCTCACACCAGTCTGTCGGCACCCAGAGTCTTTAGCACATCGACCACTCAAAGGTCCAATGACGACTTCAACCCTACAACCATTGAACGCGAGTCTGACGAGGTTGACGTGTGTATCATTGGCGGTGGCCCTGCTGGCATGGCTGCGGCTATTCGCCTCAAGCAACTGGCTAACGCGGCCGGCAACGAAGACTTCCGCGTGCTATTGCTGGAAAAGGCTGCAGAGGTGGGCGCACATATCCTGTCTGGTGCCGTAATACAGCCCAGTGCCATCGAAGAGCTAATTCCCGACTGGCTAGACGAGGCCAACCCAAACCGGTTCGAGCACGCGACGCCAGCTGGCGACGATCGCATGCGCTTCCTGCTCAAGAATATATCGTTTCCTGTACCAGTGCCACCGCAAATGCACAACCACGGCAACTATATTGTCAGTCTGAACCAGTTTACCACATGGCTGGGCGAGCGTGCCGAGGAGGTCGGCGTCGAAGTGTATCCCGGCTTTGCGGCATCTGAAGTTCTGTACCATGCTGACGGATCTGTCAAGGGCGTGGCTACCAACGATCTAGGCCTAGGCCGGGATGGTAAGCCCAAGGATTCTTTTGAGCGCGGCATGGAATTTCACGCCAAAATCACGCTCTTCGCCGAGGGATGCCACGGCAGTCTAAGCAAGCAGGTAATCAACAAGTTCGATCTGCGTCGCGACAGCCAGCACCAGACATACGGTCTGGGCATCAAGGAGGTATGGGAGGTCGACCCGGCCAAGTTCAACAAGGGCTCCATCACTCACTCGATGGGTTACCCACTCAGCTACGACACGTATGGCGGCGGATTCATGTACCACTTTGGCGAGAATCTCGTAAGCATCGGCCTGGTTATCTCGCTGGACTACTCGAACCCATGGATCTCGCCATACCAGGAGTTTCAGAAGATGAAGTTGCACCCCCTCTACCGCGAGTCACTCGAGGGCGGCAAGTGCATATCGTATGGCGCTCGCTCACTGATCGAAGGCGGCTACCAGTCGATCCCCAAGGTAGCCTTTCCTGGTGGCGCGCTGATTGGTGACTCAGCCGGCTTCGTTAATGTGCCAAAGGTCAAGGGTACGCACAATGCCATGAAATCCGGCATGCTAGCTGCTGAGGCAGCATGGAAGGCGCTCTTAGGCGCCGACGAGTCGGCCTCTTCCGTCTTTCTATATGACTACGAGGAAAGCCTGCGCAATAGCAGCATCTGGAAGGAACTTTACGAGGTGCGCAACATGCGCCCATCGTTTCACTCGCCGCTAGGCCTGTACGGCGGCATGATGTACTCAGGCCTCGAGGCGTTCATCCTGCGCGGTCGCACGCCATGGACGCTGAAACACAGCACGGCGGACCACGCCAACACCAAAAAGGCCAGTGACTGCCCTAAGATCGAATATGCCAAGCCCGACGGCAAGATCACGTTCGATCTGCTAACAAGCGTCTCACGTACCGCTACCATGCACGAGGAGGACGAGCCCGTCCATCTGCAAGTCAAAGATTGGGATGCCCACGCTGACTCTACGTGGCCCAAGTATCAGGGCCTAGAAGCGCGTTTCTGCCCGGCTGGCGTCTACGAGTATATCGAGGATGAATCCAAGAAGCACGGTGTGCGTTTCCAGATCAACTCGCAAAAGTAAGTTTGACACTGACTATTCTCCTGTCTTTGCTTGTTTTCTAACCCTTATTATTTTCTTCTAGCTGCATCCATTGCAAGACGTGCGATATCAAGGCCCCCGAGCAGGACATCAACTGGCAGGTACCCCAGGGAGGTGAAGGTCCCAAGTACTACATGTCGTGAGAAATAAAATGACAGAATGTGTTTGTCGAGTCCTTTGCAAAAGCAGAGGTCGAGCAATCATTGTTTGCAGCTCAACTTTGTATTATATATGGTAATAGAGCCTTTTTGGTTTCTTTTTACTTGTCTTGTTTCTTTTGCTTTCTTGGTTTTAGTATCTAGTATCTATCAGGAAAGGGGAATGGGACTTTTATGTCTTTTCCAAGTCATTACGGAATAATATAGAAGAACGGAACATCATTATTGCCCATCCTATCTTGACTAGTATCCAGAACCAGTCAAACTACTTATTTACCATATGTGAGTCTCTTGCGTGAAAAGAAAAGTGGTAGAAAACCCAGCTTGTTTACGCCGATAACCAAAATATCAAGCGCGTTGGCAACACTCTATGCTTCATCACTTTTCGTCATTCGATGTGCCTCGTGATTCTAGACATGATAAACATCTCCATCTATTTGCTTCTATATCTTAGCTGTCAATAGTCCCCAGAGTGTTCGCTGTCTCTTTAGTCTAGTATGCACACCACGTGGCACAGTTAGCTTGTTACCAAAGTCGGAGCTTGGAGCCATTATAAGCATCATGCGGTGTATAACTACACGCGTAGATAATGGATTTATAGTTCGAGCGTGACAGTGCTAACGTCATAGGGGATCAGCCAGTCACCGAACTTCGCAGAATTCTCAAAAAAGTATAGATTCCATTCAAATAGATAGAGGTGTGCCAATGGCACGCTTTAGCTGAAAGATGTGTAGTCATATCCAGTTAAGGTTATCTGAAAGGCACACATCGTTTGTTGAAAGAGCTATACTCATTAAGGCACTCACAGCCCTTGCCCATATTCTTAGCCAGCTGAACTTCGAGCAGAACCTCAAACGTGTCGATATCCAGCGGATGCATGTCTGGCTGTGGCTTCAGGCTATCAGCGGCTTCGGCAGCAGTTTCATGTGGTGCTCGAGAGTTTGAACTTGATGCTTATCATCTACCATTCAATGATGTGATATTAAGTAAGATCTCGATACTCCGGACGGGATATATATATATATATATATATGTAGCAATAGGGTGTACGGGGCTCAACTTCTGGTTATTAGCAGTAAGATCATGTCACGTTCTACAACTACATAATCTAACTCAAATGCCCCTTATGATCGTAAGGTGGTAGGCTTTGTAGATGCAATTAGAGATTTCCGCATCAGGATGTGGAAAGCGCTCACTTCAATGAACATTAGGATGTTCCATAGAGCCTGTAGAAGGTGAAGAGCAATTTTCATTCGGGAAACACATTGCATAGTGTAGCTAGCAATGCTCTATCAAGATGTGATAGTTGTGATAGTACACTAGGATATGGTTTCGGCGAAGTTCCATTATGATCCAAGGATGTTAGCTATGAATCTAGACTATGGTGAAACCGCTAAAGTTGGTCGTCGGTAGTCTCAGGTTGGAGACCATAAGGAACTCTATCTATGCTGACCCCTTTGAAGATAGGCTGCGGTATGAGGCTCATATACTTGTGCACAACTGTCAAAGCAGGTTCCTCAATTGCGAATATTACAAATCGATAACGCAGATTATTTATCCAGGTGTGTACCTTTACCCAGGCCCGCGTCATGTCTTCGCCTTGCTTCTGAATGGCATCTATCGTTAAAAAGATCTTCTGGTCAGCAAATCCATAGAGATAGTGGGGGACGTTTCGGCGTGGATAGTAGATAACTCTTTCCAAGGTCAGAAGTACTGAGGGTAGAAGCAATTGTCGGCTAGATCCAAAAAGGACACAGGTTTATGATCTACATTATGCTATGCAGATAAGTTGCCTTCTATACTTGTAATATAGTCCAAGAATAGAGATGGTTCTCGGTATGCCTCGGTTGTCTTTGTATAAGCGCCCGTAGCAGCTATACTTGTTTGATTATGCCATTGGTAAGACGCATTCCTAGCTTTGAAGTCGCAGAAGGGCCTAATGACTAACTTACAGACTCCACTATTCGTGATGTTTTCCAAATCATCGCTCTTCTCAGTGTTGGCACGCAATGGCCTTACATCAGACCAGTCAACATCGACAATACTTATAACGGTTTAGACTATCTCTGAGAGTATTGTTATTTGTGAGGGACACTTTCCGGAGACATGATATAATATTTCACCTTGTCGGGTATCCTCGAACACATGTTGTCCAAAGATATCGTCGCTTCAACCGTCATGTCGTCGTTCATTTGTCGAATTTCGCGGTTCTCATTGTTGACAAAAGGCCTTTCGGGGAACTCTTGATCAAATCTTCGAAAGCACAAGTGTTTGTCTCACAAATTAGAACACCCTCGGAGGTAGCATCTCAGCCTTTTTAAGTCCCGTAACAAGATATCTCGAAGTTGACTGGTCCAATATAAGGCAAGGCTATTGTGCTTGCGGGCTAAATCCCTTTATCAACGCCGAAGAAAGATGTGATGTTATCCAACTTTGCAGAAAACTGCAAGAGCACATCATATGATGCAAATCGAATCGGTACACCTCCAATCAAGGAAATAAAGTTTTTTTCAATAATAAATAAAATATACTTTATCATCTTAGTGGAAGTACAACGCGGCTTAGTACCTTCTTGTTTTCTGTCTCCTTCCTGCTTGTCCATTCCCTATCGTGCAACACACGGTGACCGTACAGGCCTGGGCTTTTCCCCAGGCGTGTCTCTCTTAAGAGGATAGAATTTGTGGTGAGTTGACAGTGTTGCTTTTCCAATCATTATATTTTGTTCGCTGAGTATTAGATGATCGTCACGTATAATTTTCTACTTTTCTCAAGTTGTGAAAGATTGTTGGCATTTAGACGCTAGAGGCTATTGTGGCTAAATTGTCGATAGCGACCTACCTTATGCTCTACGGATTTATATCCACAACTAGACTTATAACTACCAAATCAAGATGTGAATAGTATTGTTATATTTTTCTTTTATATCAGATTTCTCGAGAACAGGTATCTTTTATGTGCTTCAGGATGTAAACGTCACGAAGTTAGCATGGAGATGTTTGCTTCGTCGGTGGTAGTACTATTCTTAGAACAAAATGGGGCCGTGGAAACTGCAGAACGGTTTGTTCGTGCCACTTCAGGGATATTATTGACCAATGAGATCATAGTATTGGGAGAGTACAGCAGAATAACATCATACATAAATGCTATAGAAAATCAAAGAGATTATATACCACCTCCTTCCCCTTCTGTGTGACGCTTAGCCTATCAGAAACCTCATAAGATGATTAATGATTATAAAAAGTCGGTTGTCATATCACGCGTGGAACACGTGATAAATCACGTGTCCAGAATCCATTATTATCTAATGTTCATTACATCAAATGTGCTGTGCTTTGAGTCAGTTTGCCCCGCGCTTGATAACTGAATTTGACAAAGGAAAGGACTAACACTTTATAGCTAGCAGTGTTATGCCTACACTAATTAATAGATGTTCATTCAACTAAACAATTTGCCCTATTTTCTGCTTCTCTTAAGGGTCCTGTGCGTAATTTTTTTCATCAGACATACAAACGGCCTAGAAACTCTTCCATCAAAGCTATCCCTGAGATAGCCAAAAACGTCATATAATTAGAGATATCCGTTAGACGTTTCAACGTGAGTTTCTTTTGATATTTTTTGCTAATTATCAATGCAACATCATATCTTCTATATATCCCACTTCTCGTTCTAATCAATAACTCATTTGGGTATTTCAACAGACTTCTTTGCCAATCTATCATCTATCTATCCGAAGCATCTGCCACCTCGTCGAAATTGTCGTGAGTCATGGCCGCCAAACAGCCCATCATGCCCATTGAGGGCAAGCGCAACGTGCTGATCACTAGTGCGCTTCCGTATGTCAACAACGTGCCTCATCTGGGAAATGTCACTGGAAGCGTCCTACCAGCCGATGTGTTCTCGCGCTACTGTAAAGCCCGCGGCTACCAGTCGCTGTACGTGTGCGGCTCTGTAAGTCATCTCCGTCAATGTAAACTGTAAGCATATAGTCCAGCCAGTTTTTCCTAACATCAGGGTGCTTCTTTAGGACGAATACGGCACAGCCACCGAAACTAAGGCTCTGGAAGAAGGTGTTGACCCCGCTACGTTGTGTGCCAAGTACCACGCCATGCACAAGTCTATCTACGACTGGTTCAACATCGACTTTGACATCTTTGGTCGCACGCCCACTGTGCAGCAGACTGCTATTGTTCAGGAGATATTCACCGAGTTATGGAACAACGGCCACATCGAAGAGCGGGCTAGCACCCAGCCCTTCTGCTCTGTTGAGTCACACAACACTTTCCTCGCCGACCGGTTCGTTGAGGGCGAGTGCTCCATCTGCCACGATCTGGGCGCCCGCGGTGACCAGTGCGACAAGTGCGGTTCGCTGCTAGATCCTCTGGAGCCTGAAAACAAGGACGCCAACGATACACAGGCTGACGAGGCTCGTGCTACCGGTTGGCTGATCAACCCCCGCTGCAAGGTTGACGGCTCAACTCCGATTCGCAAGACTACCAAGCATCTGTACATCAAGCTAGATCAGCTAGACAAGCGTATCATTGAATGGTTTAACAAGGCCAGCAAGGAGGGTGAGTGGTCGGCCAACTGTGCATCCATCACACAGTCATGGATTGACAAGGGCTTGAAGCCTAGAGCCATTACCCGTGATCTCAAGTGGGGTGTGCCGATTCCCACTGAGCTCGAGGGTTTATCCAAGGAGGATTATCTTAGCAAGGTGTTTTACGTGTGGTTTGATGCCTGCATCGGCTATATCTCCATCACAGCCAACTATACTGACGGTGAGAACACCGAGACACGGAACTGGGAAAAGTGGTGGAAGAACCCCGACAACGTCAAGTTGTATCAATTCATGGGCAAAGACAACGTGCAGTTCCACACAATTATCTTCCCCGGGTCCCTATTAGGAACAGGCCAGGACTGGACCAAGGTGCACAAGCTGTCGGCTTCAGAGTATCTCAACTACGAGAACGGCAAGTTCAGCAAGTCTAAGGGCGTCGGCGTCTTTGGCAACAACGCTAAGGATACAGGCATCGATGCTGATGTGTGGCGCTACTACTTGCTGTCGAGACGGCCCGAAACCAACGATACCGAGTTCAAGTGGGAAGAGTTTGTTGATGCCAACAACAACGATTTGCTAAAGAACATTGGCAATCTCGTTCAGCGCTCGGTCAAGTTTTGCAAGGTTAAACTTGACGGCAAGGTCCCCGACTTCGGCACCTATACCGACGACATCATTGCCAAACATGACACGCAGACTAATGTTATCCTTGCGCAATACATTGAGCACATGGAGGGCATCAAGCTCCGCGCCGGCATCAGCGACATTCTACAGCTCTCGTACCTGGGTAACAAGTTCCTACAAGACAACAAGCTAGACAACAAGCTATTAGCTGAAGAGCCGCAAAAGTGCGCGGCCGTGATTGCCCATGTGCTCAACCATATCTACCTACTAGCCTCTATGCTGGCGCCATACATGCCCAAAACGGCCGAGTCCATCTTCAAGCAACTCGGTGTAGTGCCGTCGCCCACGATTCCAGACATCTTTAAGACCGACACAATCAAGGCGGGACACGAGATTGGCGAACCGAATCTACTATTTTCGGTCATCCCTGCGTCGAAGATCGACGAGTGGAAGGACGCATACGGTGGCGAGGAGTTGCGCCGGCAGAAGCAGGAGCAAGCAGATAAGCTGGCAGCGAAGAAGGCAAGCAAGTTAGCCGCCAAGGAGCGGAAGAAGATGGGGCAAACATCCACGGCTGTGGCTGGTGGTACAGGCGAGGGTGAGAAGAAGTTGACTCATGAGACGGCTAAGCTGACTTTGGAGCAGAAGTGAGTAAGGTTGTCATCTCATGGCAAAGAAAAAAGAGATCATCGGAGATAATTCAAAAACAAATCTGCAAGATATCTTAGAAAAAGACGACAAGTAACGATAGATAGCGTATCTTCATAGTTCTAGAAACTTAATAAGATCAAAAGAAAAAGATAGCGTATGTAGTAAGGAAGATCGTCAAGCAATCTTAATACATAAAACACAAATCAACTGATATATGCACTGGAAATACTCCAAGTACCATGTCGTTCGTGATATCATGTGAAGCCATACGTGATACCTAGTATATCGTGATAGTTCGCAAGAATATAAGTGACGAGGCAAGTTTTTCGTGTCTTTTCTTCCTCTTTGTATAGTTAGTTAAGGCAATAGTATAATGAACATATACTCACACTTTGACTAGTAGATATCCTCTATACTGAAAATCATTGTTCGAAGTCTTTTGATACTCTCTCATCCGAAGGTTGCATAGAATGGCACTATCCATTGAACCAAACGTGACGATATCTGACTGACTAATTACAAGGCGCAAATGACAGGTGCGAAAGAAGCGCAAACAAGGCAATGAGCGACTTTTCAGGTGGAACAGATTAAAAAAAAAGGGTAACTAACTACTACGTAATGGTTTGTAAGACGGGAAAAAAAAATAGGTATGCATGCTGTATTGACGCAACTAACTGGTATATGTTCTCTGTATCGTATCAATATGTAGATAAAAATAATAGAAAAATAATAAGCAGCTTTGAAGGGAAAGGAAGGAAGATACGCTTGGATACTTGATAAGGCCATATATGTTCTTATTATGGCTGCGATATTCATCTAGTTGTCTGTCACGTCGTAGATAGTACGTGTCTGTCTGACAAAGACAAGCAGTTAAAAAAAAAAAAAAAAAAAAAAAAAAANATGGCTTTTGTGTCTGGGAAAAGACATAGTCGTAATAAATTAAAAAAAGGCTAAGAGTGGGCGAGCCATATGTAAATGGTTAATAAGCCTCAACAAGAAAGGTATCCACCAATAACACAACACTACCAATCATCTATATAACGAGTACCTTGACTATATATGTAACTATTCGGCGTATCCTTTTTAAGAGGAACTTGTAGCTGTGAAAAGAAACAAAAAAATAAAAGTAAAGAAACGGAAGACAGTTATCAAGCACTGAACTAAATGCTATCTTGAATCAGAAACGCTATATTATATAAGCTGCCAATTTTTATTGTTTGACAAGGAGAAGATCCAGATGAAAGGAACCTTCACATAGATGGAACTCATAAAAAAGAAAAACATACAACGTACATATGATAGATGGGATCTCGTAAGCAACTTAGTGTGCAACTTAGTGTGGCATTACAGGCACTAAGTACAGCAATCCAAGCTAGAAGTCTGGAATAGAAAAAAAGATATCTCACCCCCCCCCCCCTCCTCCGTCAGAAGACACGGAACGAGGAATGAAAGAGATATAGGCGAAGAGCGATATTAGGAAGACTTCGTCCCAGACATTAACACTTCTTTTTCTGCGTGGGTTACTACAAAAAGATACCATCCAGGATCGAACATTAGTTAAGCCAAAGTTGGAGATGCCAAGCACTAACTATTGAGCAACTAGTCATAGTACAGCTTCTGTTATGAGGAGAGGACAAGGTACTAGTCCCTAGTAAAGCTGCAAGGGTGAGACATAAACTGCCGCTACTTTGTATATTACCATACAGCGAGAAAAGCTCATGTCTGGCGATGGTCTGACAGAGTTCGGGTTATGATAAGGGTTGGTAGGGCCTCTTTTTTTTTTTTCATGACATATGGCTGAAAACAGTGACCGTACCAAGTTCTTACAAAAAAGCTAGTCATCCAACCTCCCCATCCTATTGGAACTCTATGTATTGGACCCGAGCGAGATTTATATCAATTATAAGAGACTAACAAACGAATTTAGCATTAACTCTCAGACTACATAAGAATTTGAAACAGAGAAAGAAAAATGGAAAGTACAGTACTAAAGAGATGAGGCCACCCCCCCCCTTGACGGCAGCTTATGTCGAGGGCACGTGCAGAGTCACATGACCAGAATCAAGGCGAAGAAACGGATAAGCATGAGGGAGATAACAATAAAAGGTAGAGCGATATGATAAATATGACCTACGGCTACATACTATCATGAGAAACTGGAAATAAGAAGGAGAGAGATAGAGAAAAGAGCGATATAGACGGTCGGTGAAGAAAGAAGCGAAAGTGCCAAACGAGGCTCGGCTAAATACCGGAAATCGTGAACTGTTGGTAGAAGCCAGCACAAAGAGGAAACATGAACAGATTTCAAAGAATCGTGACGCCAGAGCCAAAACTTTGATTTTCTTTTTCTTCCTCGCTCACATGCAGCAAAGCTTGCAGAACCGAGAAAAGCAATCCAGCAAGCAAGCATTCAATTCCATTCCTGTGGGCAAATCGCAAACGACACCCCGGCACCACTCTCTACATTAGTACACATCTAGTAGTAGTACTCCTACTCCAACTTGACAGGCTAAACAGAGTACAGTTCGTTGTTATCTGAATAATAATAAAAAAGGGACTCGTGATACTGTGGCCGGCGAGTTGCTGAGGCATAAGACATAAGGCTCTTCCTCCAAAACTAAGCCAAGCAACCTTGGTTCTCTGGCCTCTCTCTGGAGCCCTGATAAAGAGGCACAGCAGCATATACTACTAGTAATACAATGGCAAGGATATCGACATAGAGGCGCCTAGTTCATAGCGATGCTACTGATATGTAGTACGCCAAAAGGTGACAGACAGAAAGACACATTGTTAAAGGAAAAGAAAACCCACACATTTTTGGCCTGGCAAATGCGAGAGACATGGGGCACGGGACACACACGGCCGGCCATGCGGCAAAGAGAAGAGAAGACAACAGATGAGACTCACTCTACAATTACAGTCAAGCTTTTTTTTTTGGGTTGTTGTTGTTGTTGTTGTTGTTTTTAGTACGTACCAGGGAGAGAAAGACAGAGACAAATAGACAAAACGGTAGATCAGCTAGTAGGCCAAAGCCAAGAAAAGAGAACAAGAACTAGTGAAAGAGGAGGCTGAAGCCGGCAGCGGTTGATGATGCCACAAGAGCGTGAATGACTTCCGTTCTTCTTCTTCTTTTTGATTTCATACCATGTTTTGCCTTAATCCGGGGGTTGAAGGGTTCGAAGGAGGCAAATCAAGCCCATTAACAGCCAAGTTTAATCCAACGCTGGCAAAACGGATGGCCAGCCCAGCCAATCCACAACCTAACCAAAAGCCAAGCCAAACCCGGCCTGGGCCTTCTTAGCTTGGTCGATTACTCTTTTAGGCTTCTGGCTAAGTTGAACTAAGCAGTAGACGAGAAAGTAGACGAGAAAGTAGACGAGAAAGTGACCTTGAGAAACGAGCATCCGCATGAAAAGAGAGATCTATGTTTACTATGTATATGTGTATATATGGATGCTGAGATATCGACTAGAAAAGGGCTGTACTGCGTCCGAAAGGTAAATAGAGCCTCTCTTCGACGCAGGTATCATCTACAGACCCAGAAAGAGAGAATTAAAGCCAGATATATGTTATTTTGGGGTTTGAAACATCTGAAAATCTCCAGCCTAAAACTTCGCCATCGTGCTTGCTGAATGAAATCTTGCATTTCTTCTTCATCTGCCATTATCACAATATCAGCCTATTTTTCTTAACCTATCTAGACTCCAAAGTCTGAGCATCTCCATATCATATCTCTGGGCTTTATATTGCAACACAAAAGGAACTTGATTATTTGCTAATTTTTATTTAATTATATTGGTATTCTAGACATCAACAACTGTCTAAACCTGCTCTCTTTACAATTTGACTTGGCTTTCAATATCTTTTATTCTTATATAATATTTTTTTTTTGCCTTCTGTCCCGAATTTAATTTATTTCCATTTTATTATTTCTTTTCCCCTCCTCTTCTCACCGTCATCTTCAGTGACTTATCTGCACTTTTTGCATTTATATTCACTAGTATATTTATTTTATCTTCGGCATCTTCATTCTCATTCATTGCATTTCTCTCGTTCTATCTTGGTTATTTCATTTCTTGTTTTCTCTCTCTCTCTATCTCTCCCTCTTAATATCGCTAATCGTGATTCAACTTTGAGTGCCTTCCTCCGTTTTCAGGTCATCATCACCAATTATCGCCATCGTCCAGCTTCTTCCAGCATTCTTTTCCACCTTCTCTTCCCTCGCGGCTGACGCTGACGCTGCATCTCGGCTGCATCTTAACTGCATATTTGCGCCTGCGCCTGCATCCGCATCTGCATCTACTGCATTTTTTAGCACCGCCGGCACAACTGTTTTCATCACTGCACCACTGCATCACTGCAGCCAAGTACGACTCTATCTGTCCATCTAGCAGCAAGTCAATCACCTAAGTTGCTCTAGTCCAGGCTTCACTGCTCTGTTACGCTAAAGCTGCAGCGCTTATCTCGCTATCGTTCTAGCGCCACGGCTGCTGCGACTCGAGAAATCTCGTCTTCTCTATTATACTATACCACTGCGTTCTATACCACATCACGCTTTCTCGCTCCATCGACTCGCTTCCTAACTCTTTTAAACGCCCTCCATTCTTTCCGGCTTACCTCATCTATCGCCGCGCCCTTAAGACCGACCACTCTGCTCGTCTATCGGCCTAGCTGTTTGTCTGGCCCCCAGCATAGTTGGAACATACTATCATTCTTGACCAGAAATTGCCCTTACGGTTCGACAAACACTCCTTCGCAGAGTCCTTCGCAGAATCAATCGCTTTACTACGGTTTTTCGCTAGCCTCTACCGCCGTCGTTCATTCCAATCATCACCGTCTTCTTCTTTAGTTTTCCTTCCTTCTCTCCTCCAAGGCTTGGCCGTATCCTTCTGTCGCCCTCGCTCCAACTTCTCTGCCAATCTCCGCTCCGCCCTTGCTCTACTCTCTTCTCCGCCCCGCCACCATGGGCAACAGCTCGTCCAAGGAGGGCAGCTTCAAGAACAGCGACTTGCCGTCGCTGGGCAAGTCCGATACTCAGCAATCGTCCCGCTCGTTTAAAAGCATCCGCTCCAAGATTCCCCGCGCCGACAAAAGCGACAGCCCTCGAGCCTCGGCCCTGCTAAGCACTAGTTCCAACTCAGCCATCAGCACCTCGCTTAACTCTCCTCCCGACATCATCTCGTCCTCTCTACGAAGCAACATCAGCAAAGCCTCGCTGACCAATGGCTCATCCGCCTTGAGCGCCCTGGACGACCACTTCTCCAGCAGCGATTCCACTCCGCCAGTACCGCCGTCGCCGACCTCTGCCTCAGTTGCTAGAGGCGTACACAAGGATCTTAACTCCATCCCTGCCTCAGAGGTTGACCATGTCTCCGACCAACCGCCCTCCGCAGGCGCCGGCGTTCACGCCCATCTATTGCCCCCCGGCAAGCCTATATTAGTGGCGCGCGAAGGCGTGCCCAATCCAGTGCAAGTTCCTCAAGCTCCCGCTGTCGAGGATTCCAACACAATGATGAACGACATCAAGGATATCGATCTAGACGATTTCATCCGCCGCCTCCACGATGCCGCTTATTCAGGTAAGGTCACGAAGAGCGTATGCTTGCGGAATGCTGAAATCACTGCCATCTGCGCCCGCGCGCGCGAGGTGTTTTTGTCTCAGCCAGCCTTACTAGAGCTAGACGCTCCAGTCAAAGTTGTTGGCGACGTTCACGGCCAGTACACCGACCTGATCCGCATGTTTGAGATGTGCGGCTTCCCGCCACAGTCCAACTATCTCTTCCTCGGCGACTACGTTGACCGTGGCAAGCAGTCGCTAGAGACCATCCTACTACTGCTCTGCTACAAGCTTAAATTTCCGCAAAACTTCTTCCTATTGCGTGGAAACCACGAGTGCGCCAATGTCACGCGTGTCTACGGCTTCTATGACGAGTGCAAACGCCGCTGCAACCTCAAGATTTGGAAGACCTTTGTCGACTGCTTCAACACCCTGCCCATCGCTGCCATCGTAGCAAACAAGATCTTCTGCGTCCATGGCGGCTTATCTCCTGCTCTGAGCCGCATGGACGACATCCGTAACATTGCTCGTCCCACCGACGTGCCCGACTACGGCCTCCTGAACGATTTGCTATGGGCTGATCCAGCCGACATGGAAGCCGACTGGGAGCCCAACGAGCGCGGCGTGAGCTACTGCTTTGGTAAGCGTGTCATCGGCCAGTTTCTCAATGACCACGACTTTGACCTCGTATGTCGCGCCCACATGGTTGTGGAAGATGGTTACGAGTTCTTCACTGACAGGGTGCTTGTGACTGTCTTCAGCGCACCAAATGTAAGTTTTCCCACCTTTGTCTTGTTTCCCAACCCCCTCTCTTTCATTTTCTTCTTTCTTTGGTCTGAAAACACACGCCAGTTGCCCATTCAGCATGGTCTTGGCTTCTGTCATGAATGGTCTCAGCTGAGCCTCCACCTCCTCGTCACTCTTCCCCTTTTCGCAGAAAAAAAAAACAACCCAAAGAAACTCGTCACACCGATTACTAACTTATGTTGCCTTTTATTACAGTACTGCGGCGAGTTCGACAATTGGGGTGCCGTGATGTCTGTCTCATCAGAGCTTCTCTGTAGTTTTGAGCTTCTCAAGCCACTAGATTCCAGCGCTCTAAAGAGTCATATCAAGAAGGGCCGGAACAAGCGCAACAACATCATCAACAGTCCGCCAGCAAGCATTCAGCCCCAGAGCATGTGATTCAAGCTTCCGGAAAAAAAGCCGCTCAAACCCATCCTGTGGCTTTTTTT
Organism: Endoconidiophora laricicola; assembly: GCA_001640655.1. Lineage (NCBI taxonomy): Eukaryota > Fungi > Ascomycota > Sordariomycetes > Microascales > Ceratocystidaceae > Endoconidiophora > Endoconidiophora laricicola. The sequence continues at coordinate 24,597 of LXGT01000069.1, read as the reverse complement.
TTTTTTTTCTTTTCTTCAACCTTTTTCCTTTCACTTTTGTGTCTACGATTTCTTTCTTTCTTTCTTTCTTTTTCCTACACATCTCTCCAAGATATACCCTCGCCTACTTCCTGTCCATACGCCTTGAAGGCCATGGACAGTGTTCTCTTTTTTTTGGTTTCTGTTTTCATATCTTGCTCTGTTATTTTGTTTTTTTTGGGGGTTCTTTCCTAAATTGCGTCTTCTCAGACTAAAACTGCTACAATGTGTGGTTATATCGTCGTTTTGCGTTTCTCAGTTCCGAGGGCTGATACTAGTACACGGAGAGTAAAAAGGTTCAGCTTGTTTATTGCAACCTCTTTCTGTCTCTTTTTCTCTCTCTTTTGATTTATGCCGCCATATCTCTTTTTTGTTTTTTTTTTCTTTTATTCTTTTGCTTGTTCTATCTTGGTGTCTAGTCTTGGGCAGGTCTTGGTTTACATCTCAACTTGTTAACGTCTACGCACGCATAACATAACGTAGGAAGGAATATTTCATCTACTAGGTAATATCAGTGAGAAAGGGTTATGAAAACAAAACAAGGAGGGGATCAAACGACCGTTTGAATGATAGCTCTCACTTCGTTTCTTCTTCTTGTCCTTTTTTTTTTAATTATTTTCCTTACATTTCTTTGTTTCTATCGACTTGCTTATTCTTTTTGGGTGGGAAACAGTAATTTTTTTTCTTTTCGTTACTATTTTTTTCTTTTTTTTCTTGGGCTCATAGTCCTACTATTTATTATGCCTACGAATAGACGAACAACAGCTTTTTTATTTTTATTTTCTTTTGGCTCATTCTCCTCATCGTTTCTAATATTTGGGTTTCTTATATCTTGAATGTAAAGAAGATTTGACAAAAAAAAGTCAAGTATAAAGTTCCGACTATAAAAAGAGATACTTCTTGCCGTTGTCTAGGTTTTTTTTTTTTTTAAGTCTTGGATGTATCTAGAAATCTTTGAAATGATATTCGAATTTTGTCACGTCTTAGAAAATAAAATATGGCAGAAACAAATGCACCTCGATAACCAAGTGGTTGTCCTATGGCTTCCTTGTAGTAAACATAGTGTCTATATGTAGTTACATGTGCTATTTGCATGTGCTGCTTAGTTTATACCGTATAAAACAGTCATTTTATAGAAGACTATAAGTAAAGAGACCCCAAGAGAAACATGAAAAAATATAAGTAATGAACTAGATATAACAAAATAATTCAAAATCATGGCCTCGTGTATATATATATATATATATATTTTAAAAGACAATAGCCCCTTTTCAGACCCATCTGCTTGCTCAAGTTTAGCCTCAACCTTCTATCCCGCTCTCCATCTCTTTCCGTGTTCTAGTTCATGTCAATCGAAAAATGGCTGATCTGAGAATAATACGAATGCACAGCCAACTCTAAAATCCATACTTCGTTGAAAACTTCAACGCCGTCAAACCCCCCCACCGTAAGAAGTCGTCCGTCGTAAATTACTGCGCCATGATATCCACGACCTGATGGTGCCCGGCCAAACACCTTGCGCGTCTCCCACGTCATGCTGACAAGGTTGAGCAGTAGCACCTCGTTGGTATACGTCTCGCCATCATGGCCGCCGACGATGAACAGATACGATCCGATTAGCGTCGCTGTATGTGCCAGGCGCCGGTGCACCATGGACGTGTTGAATGTTTTCCATTGACAACTTTCTACGTCAAACACCCATACGTCATGAAAGCACTTGTCTCCGTCCGAACCGCCAAAGATGATCAGTTTGCTGCCAAACATATTAGCAGTGTGGTAGCCACGTGCCTTGGGCCCAGGATCGCGGCGCCCAAAGCCCTCGGGGCTATACACTAGTGTCCAGGACATCTTAGCCATGTCGGAGACATCCAGCCTCCATACCTCGTTCAAGGCACGAACACCGTCACCGCCGCCAAATATGTAAAGGCCGTTCTTATACAGACAAGCAGTATGTGCACGGCGTTTACTAGGAATAAGATCGCCCATGATCTTTGGCTTGCTCCATCGGAAATTCGTCGTGTCCAAAACATACACATCATTGTAGTATGCAGGTCCATCGCCACCGCCGAACACCACTAGCTTCTTGCCCACTGCTGTACATGTCATAGCACGTAATGGGATAGGGGTATGTCCTACCACACTTGGCTTAAACCAATGGAACGAGTCGGCATCCATGACGTAGAGATCGTTGAAGCAAGTTGTAGCATCGCATCCAGCAAACACATATATGTTAGAACCAATCAATGCCGTTGTATGTGCTCGCACTGAAGCCATAGGAATTCCAGACACTAATGCCTTAGAATAATACATGCCAGAAGCAGGTGCCAGCGCAACGTCCTGGCCATCTCTTGCAGTTTGCAGCGGAGGTTCGGGCATGTACTCGGTCTGTTTCTTAGTCGTTGAAGAGCCCCGCCTTGTGATTCCGGATAGGTGCCCCGACGATGAAGCAACGCTTTGTGTCGATGGCTGGCCATTCCGTGGTGAGGGTCCGGTGGTAGGCGGTCGTGATGAAATGGCGCTGTTACTCCGCGCAGCCCCTGGTCGACGGATAGCCTGGGCGTTAGCGGAGTCTTGTTCAGTGGTTGATTTTGAAGAGACTGCAGACACCGCAGATGTTGCAGCAGATGGTAGTCGGTCTTCGGTCGTCACCACAGCGGCTACAGTAGTGACTGTTCGTGCGTCAAGCGAGCGAGGGAGTGATGCGTATGAGCCTATAGAAGTAGGCGTATGTGGCTTTGGGACGGCGGCTGCGGTGGTCGAAATTGGGACTGTGGTCGAGACATTGGATGTCATGCTGCCAATATTCGTTGGGGTCATTGGTAGAGCAGGTGAAGTTATGGCCGGAGAGGTCAGATGGCCATGTTGCTGGGCCTGAACAGCAGCCTGTGAAGCTACCAAGGAGTGAGCGCGGCTGCGCAGGGCAAGCTCTGGCTGTGACGACTTGCGCCGGCGGTCCTGTGAGCGCGAGGTAACGTGACTAGGTGTGTGACTGCGCGGCAAGGTGCCGGCAGCAGCAATAGAGGCGGCTATAGAGGCATGCAACGACGAAGAGGACGTCGAATGCGGCAGTTGTTGGGGGTGTTGCTGCTGCGGCTGTGGTTGTGATTGTGATTGTGATTGTGATTGTAGAGGTTGCTGTAGTTGATGTGGTTGGAATGGCTGTATAGGCAGGAAGGGGAGCGGCGACGGTTGCGAGTCAGAGAAGCTAGTAGAGGTTGCCGAGGATGGCGGGAGCATAACAGGGCCTGGCACGGACGAGCCGTCTGGCGGAGTGGTAAGCGGGCGGCTTGGGGTTAAGATCTTCTGCGATCGCATGGACTTCACACCGTGGTGTGGCGGCGATTTAGGCGTGCGATCGCCAACAACCGAAGACGTATCAGACATTCTAGAGGGTAGATGTCCTGCTTTCTGGCTTGTTGTGGTGCTCTGTCGTCAAGCTATCTTATCGAAGCGCGTGTAGCTGGCCTATGGAGGAGTAGCAGCAGTAGTGCGAACTTCCTCTGGCTTCTGGCGAGGAGTCTCAAGGCAATTGTCGTCTGCAGACAGCTGAGATCCCAATTCCTATTACTTGCTTATTTGTTTGAGGAAGGAGGAGGGTTGGCAATGCAAATAGAGAAAGTGGGAGAACGAGGAATGAGGAAGAAGAAATAAAAAGGGTACTTGGTATCTTGCTTGGACCGCCGTAAATGAAGCTAAGAAAATGCCCAAAAAAAAAAAAAAATGCGTCAACCGCTAGACAACAGAGACCACTAAAGGCCCAGCAGAGCAAAGATAGATCGTAAGATAGTGCTGCGGCCAGCAGATTGCAGTTTTCAAAAGAAACTTCAAAAAGCAAGTGCAGCAGAATGCTTCGCTAAATTAAGAGAACAGAGCAGCTAACATGAGAATAAAGTTCGTTCCGTGTCGTGTCGTTTTGAGGATGCCAGAGCCCATACAAGGCTCTACGTCTCGTCTCGCCTTTAGTCGAGGATGGTCGAGGTAGAACTACTACTATCTTGATTTGTTGAGCTAGCTGGCCTATAAGCACAGATTATCGAGAAATTAGAAGCCCAATCAATGGGTTCAAGGCTTTGGTTTCGGCTTGACCCAGTTGACTTGGCTGGGTAGTCAATTAGCTAGCTTCTATAAATTGACACAGCAGCTGGCCTTCGCAAACTTAATTACCGCGTCTGGTATTAGGAGAGTAGGATTGGTGGCCTGGGATCGATAGGAACTCAGGCAGTCGGTCAGTCAACAACAGGCCTGGCCTGTCTTTGCCGGGCTGAGACTTACTGAGCAAAAGCAAGTTAGCAAGAAATCGGAAATAGATCTCAATCGCCGCGATGAAGACGATGTGATGAGCGCGGGCACGGAGGAAAGGATTTGAAAATCAAAACAGGACAAGCCCTCTCAGCCTTGTAAGCCATGTAGATCCATCATCATCATCATCATCATCTCTTATACTACTATCTTCTTAGGCAACTGCAGTCCTAAAATTGTTGGGGGAGGCAGAGCGCGTAGCGGCTACGAGGAGGCCAAAAGTTACAGATAGGACAAGAGACAGCAACTTGATGCTCCTTTCCAATCTGGAAAGGTAATGTGATGTTGCTTCGGGGGATAAGGGTAGTTGCAGTCTACGGACGGACCAGCTCGTCCCAGGTGCTACAGGCAAGCAAACAAGCTTTGATAGCGATGCTGGAATAGGCAACTGGAGATACATAGTAGAAACGGAGGGATACGAGGCTGGATGTGTCTTCTTCCCTACCTTCTGATTCCGCTGATGCTCCTGGTGTCTCGCGGCTCTTCTGGGTATCTGACAGCGTCTAAGACAACTTCTTCCCATCACACGTATACCACAAGCAAAGAAACGCCATGTATTTTTTTTCTCTCACGGGTCACAACAGTAGTTCTCCTGCCTCGAGACCCAGCATCAGCGGCGTCCACTACTATATTTTTCTTCTGTTTCTTTGTTCTTGTGCTGCATGTCTTTAAAGTTGAGAATTCCCATGCTAACTTATCCCCTCATTAATGCATCTGGCCTAAGCCTGTCTACCTAGCCGCCCTTTTGCTTTATGGCTTTTGCTTTATGGCTTGTGTCTTTTTGATCCTAGCCGGGCCGAGGACCACACAGTTAGCGACATCAATATGGCCAGTAGACCATGGAAGCCCGATGTGTTGGTTCGCTGTCGGGTCGCCAACAAGGCCAGCTTGGCTAGCTTAATAGCTTGTTGGTCTCGCTGTTCTTGGTTTCCTGGTTATGCCCAGGAACTTCGACTACAACGGCGATGATCGAGTCTTCCCTCCTCCGCATAGCGCCAAATTTCCCAGCCACTCACGCTGTTTACCATCCATCTTCCACAAAGAAAGCAGTATCATTGATATTGAGGGCAGTAAAAGCCATGTCTAGATGCATACTGCAGTAAGAGCTTTGTAAGTCATCATGGAATCCAATAACTATAACCCTAAATAGGCAACAAAGGAATTTACCAGATCGGCTTTCTTTATCTTTAGAAGACACTTTACTTGCTGTTCTTGATGGCTTCTACGTTGCCTCTTTGAGTCTTCTATTCGATCTGCTGGCAAAGAGTAGATGCTTACTATATCCTATCATATTCCTTTCGTTTATTGTTCGATACTTTGTCATCAAATACAGAAAATTAAAAAATTCAAGTACACATGTCGCGTTATTTAACTATATCCTTATTCTTACTTAGCTTTCCCCTAGTCTATACATTCTAGCTACAATGAATGTTATCTGTTCCTTTGGCTAGCTTCCTGTCATTAGAGTGCGATAATAGCCACCCATATGCCCTAAAAACAGACGCCCTACAGGTAAAATGTCCCCGTCCATGCCTCCCTAGTCAAATTGTTAGTCTCAGATTAGCCTCCAAGTTTACTAAGGCTCCGTAGAGTAGTAATACTACTAACATACACTTAGCAGAGAAAGTTCTAGAGCTGGGCTTAGTGTTTAGCATTTAGAGTTGGGCCAGTATTCAGCGTTGAGTTTTGATGTTACGAATAGTATTTTTTCAATCATTACTGTTAGATGTCAGCTATGATGAGACTACGAACAGCATGACATAGTTATCTCCTAAAAAAAAAACCATCTATATTTACCATAAAGTATACGTATATCAACCCTAGCCGGTCAAAAACCTTGTTATAATAGCCAGCCAGTCTAAGATTGGGCGATTTCTTTCTACCCTGACATATCATGCAGGCACCTCTTTTTACAAGAATCTCAGAACGCATGAATCTAATCTTGAAAAGTTAGGTCAAGCGTTTGTGCATACAGGCGTCCGAAACGGCGACTATATAAGAGTAGAGATGAGCAAAACTATATGCAAAGCGGGTATCATTAGATAGACCATGTCAAGCTTATAATCAATTGGGACTCAAGTCTTAGGGTTAGCGTATGAATCTAAAACTAAGTAAAGCATTTTTCAACAGTGAACTAAGACAACACCATTGTTAGCCGTCGCAGTACCGTAGCATTTCCCTGCACCAAATCGCATGATCCTTACCCCGCGACTTGAAACAACAGAAACCAACCAAGGCCGTAAGTTAGTGAACTCGGAACAAAACAAGAGCAATTGGGGGAAAGCCCTTGTTCTGACTTGACCTAGCTTTGCTTAGCCCCTCAATGCTTGTCCCTCCAAACGTCGTGTTTACCCCACCGTTCAGCTGCCACAGTCTGGCTATGAAGCTAAAGGAAGAACTCTTACTAGTCAACAAGATCAAACAAAACTTCGAACTTCCTCCTCGGAAATAAAACTTGTTGGTTTGCTTGTTTGAGGTCGCGGCGCTAAATTCGTATGTATAAAGGAACAAAAGATAGCTAACAGGCAAACTAAAGTCCCATGGAGCTGAAGCTCAAGACTTTCTAGCCTTCTAGCCTTCAACTGGGCTTGTTGGTGTACTTGGGAGAGAATGGACGATAAGCAATAGTAGTGACGACGATGGTAGTGTCATAGTGATACAACAGTCTATAGAGACAACCTGTGAGGGGACAAGAAGAAAAATGAGATCTAGTACGATAATTTTACTTGAGGATTAACTAGCTATAGCAAGTTTACTAAAGTTGTTAGCTAAAATAGAATCAAGCTTTAGCTCCCCCTCCCTCTCCGTTCTATTATCCGCCAACGGGATTAAAGGCGTTCTTTTTGACGGGTATAAAATACGGAGCCTCTTGAGCTTTCGATTTGACTTGTCTCTCTCCGTTCTTTTTCTTTTGTGTCCTTTCTGTTAACTACTTTTCTCTTTTGTTTATAAGTCATACCTTTCTTTGTTTGTCTAGCCAACTACTACTACTACTACTACTACTGCTAATTTTACTCCTCACCGGCATCGTCTTTATCACAATGGATTTCATCAAGAATGCTGCCACTGAATACAGCAAGAGCCAGGACCAGAGCTCTGCATCGCATCAACAGCAGAGTACGTGCATTCAGATTCATATACATACCGTTATCGCATCACATAAGCAGCGTTGACTAACCAAACTTCATTGCAATTCGTTTAGCCTCCAGCTCTTCTAGTCTACCTGGAAACCTGAGTACGTTATCATATCTCCCACACGCCCATCCACCCACCAACACTAAAAACAAGAAAGCATACAAACTAATAGCCCTCTCTTCACTCCCAACTAAACAGGCGGTCTCTCTGGTATGCTCCTCAACAAAAACGTTTTCGACATGCTCGACTCCGACACCGACAAGAAGAAGACCGCCGAAGTCGCTGCTCAAGCTTCTGGAAACCACAGCAACTCCGACATGTTCCACGGCGTCCTGAATCGCCTGAATCAGAACAAACACTCCGTCGCTGACGAAAAGGACAACGTCGATGAGGACTTCGCCGTCAAAATGTTCAAGAAGTTCGTCGAGAAGAAGGATACTTCTACAGAGGACAAGGCTTCTTCTGACAACCTCGGCGCCGCTGCTGCTATGCAAGCCATTAAACTCTTCAACTCAGGCAGTGGCTCGGACTCGTCTGGCTCCGGTGGCCAGGCTATGCTGTTGGGTCTGGCTATGTCCGAGGGCAGCAAGCTTTTCGATAATGCCCAGGCCGAGGGCAAGGTCGCCAAGGGCACCACTAAGGAGAGCGTTATCGAGCAGGCCGTGCAGTTTGCCCTCAAGTTCTTTCTCAAGAGCCAATCTGGCTCAAGCAGTGGCAGTGGAAACTCCGGCTTACTGTCTCTGGCCGCTAAGTTCCTGTAAAGAGCTTGGCTTGATAGCTCTAAGGTTGGACCTTTTTTTTGGATATACATAATGATGATTTGGATTGAATAGATATACCTCGACAGCTATCTGCAGATGAGTGAGCCCCGTCAAGAACTAACGCACAACAAACAAAAACATAACGTATATATGAATGTACAACATCACCCACGGTTAAAAATTTAAAGTTGAACCTGCTCATTTGCCGGCCTCCACATGAGCTTGAGCATTAGCTTGACATTGCCGCCAATTTCCCTCTAGGAAGATGCCGACGTAGGGGTGCGGGCCGTCTGGGCTGCTTCCTTGGATACCGCTGTAGGCTTGGCACGAGCATAATCGAGCACATCAATCCAGCCAGAAGGTCGAATCCGACCACCAGGATACCGCTCATGAATATACTTTTCAGTATCAGCCGCCCAAGCCAATAGAGTTTCCTCGGAGCCCCAGTTGCCCATAGCCATCATACCAACAGGTAGCTTTCCCTCGCCCTGTGTAGGATCAACAAAGCCAATGGGCACAGTCAGTGCTGGACAGCCCGTTATATTGGCCAGAAAAACGTATATCATGTTACGCAAACTGATATTGGCATCGTTGACTCCAAAAGCCTCGTCGGCAGTATTACGAGCCCATCCAATCTGGGGTGATGTTGGGCTGAGAATGATGATGCCTGGATACTTTTTGAAAATGAAGGCAATATGTTCCATCAAGACAGTCCGAACTTGATTATACTTGAGATAATCGATAGTCGGGGTTTGAGAACCTACTCCAAGCATAATCTTGGTAGCATTATTGACAGTGTTGAACCAGTTGGCGTCCTTGCCAATTCGAGATCGATGTTGCTCTGCCATTTCGGCCAGGCATGCAGCTCCGTGAGCCAATTGGGCCTCCTTCATATTAGGAATACTTATGTTAACTACTTCGTAGCTCTGGGTCTTGAGGTATTCTAGGCCTTTGTTGAATTTCTCAATTACTGCATCATCAGCCTGGTTGATCCAAGCGTCGTCGATACCGATGTACTTTTTAGCCGAGGTGTCTCTGAATGGCGATGGGGCAAAGCAAGAAGCAATGCCATCATCTGGGTTGGGCTGCGAGATGACTCTGTAGGCTGCTGTAAGGTCGGCGACTGTGGCGGCCATGGGACACACCACACACATGGAATGGGTAATTGTGTCGGTGCGATTATGGGTAGTTTTGAGTCCATATACACCGTTGAAACACGGTGGAATTCGAGTGCTGCCGCCTGCATCGGTTCCAAGGGCAAAGGGGATGATTCCAGCACCAAGAGATGACCCGGCGCCAGACGATGAGCCTCCAGGGTAATACGAAGTATTGTGCCAGTTAGTAGGAGTTCCCCAAGAAGGCTACGAATAGTTAGTATCAACATATGTATCAAAAATTTAACCCCGAGTTTAGACTCACGTTGCATCCAGTGGTATCTAGTACGCAAAACATTATGAATTAGTACATTTGGCCTTGCATTTATATAACAAATTGATCAGAACTTCTCACCGCAGCCAAGTTCGTGCATGGCATTTTTCGCGATAACGATGGCACCGGCTTCTTGTAACTTGCGCACAGGGTGGATCGTAGTAGTAGCGGGTTTCTGATAGCTCAGATTCGGCTGGTACGCAAGACCCTAGACATGATGACCAAAGTTAACTATCATGTTGTAGATAAACAACATTTGCCATCGCTTACAATGTGAGATATGTAGCCTTCGACGTCAAGGTCGTCTTTGACGCCAAAAGGAACGCCATCTAAAAGGCCAATTGGCTGGCCTTGTTTCCAACGTTCCGTTGACAGTCTGGCCGCTTCGACCGCAAGATGATCAGCGCCATGCGAATCAACCCAAGCGTTGTCGTACTTGCTCCGTGGTGTCTGACCCCTCAAAATGAGTTGATGAAGAGCCTCAATAACTTGCGTGGGCGTCAGCTCACCAGACTTGTATGCATTGTGATAGTCAGCAGCCGTATGATAACGACCTAATAGATCAGCGGTGGCTCTTGAGTACAGCTCCGCGTCTAGATCAGTTGCGCTAGGAACGATGGCACCCTCTACATTGCTTGTGGGGATTACAAGTGGCTTTTTTGAAGTTAGCTATTATTCGGTGGATATCAATCATCTCAAGTGAACTTGCAAGAAAACGAGGAACAACACCGGCTAGGTGTTTGTTGTCCCGGAGGGATCCAAATCCAGCGTTAGACCAGAGAAGACCCTGGAGCGGCGATAGCTTTGAGATGCTATCAGAGTGTTAGTTTAAGTGCACCACAGCGAGATACCCAGGAATGTGGGATTCGTGAAAGCGCCGATTAAGCTTTGTTTTGTGACTAGTGATAGTATAGTTGGTCTGTCTCCCATTCACAGCCTCCTTCAATCCTACCATCTCTAATCAGAAAACCAACACTTACATGGTCCCAGCTACAGCAAGCATCCGCCCGCGCAAGATTGGGTTTTGGTCCTTGGGTGCTGGGCCCGCGGACCATTGTTGAGCCTCGCGGGGCTTCGGGTAGTCGACGAAGCTCATTATTAGCGGTTCGTTTTGTGCTTGGCGACAATTTCTTTAGACGAATTCTAGATGCCGATCAGCGTTATAAAAAAAGAGCAGACAAGAACAGACTTGGAAATGCTGTTGACTAGTTATGGTTGAAGAATGGAGATTAGTTGATAGAAGTGTTGGAAAAAAAAAACAATCGAAGCAGAAAGTAAAAGGAAACAAAGAAGAATAAAATAAAAACAAGATTGCAGGCTATGAGTAGTTAATAGATGATGCCAGCCAGGGCTTGCCCAAAATTGCTCCTTCTTTTCCTAGACATCCATATTTGCCTCCAACATACATCTATGTAGCATAAATATGAAATATATTAATACTATGATAAGTATAAAGCATTTAGAGGCTTTCTAGATAGCCAAACTTGATAGGCCAGTTCACACTAAACCAAAATTAGCCCAGAAATACATCACATTATAGTATTGTAGTGGTAATGTAATGTACACGGAGGTATGATATACCTTTAGAGAGAACAACAAATATTTGTAATAAACATTAAGCAAAGACAAGACAGTACGACAACTAAGACCTATCTCCCGTCATAACCATCGTCGTCCCAATCATAAGCCGCCGACGATGGCTGTGCGTACAAAACCTCGCAAACAGCACCGAGTGGAATATCCATGACGGCGTCAGTGCCCTCGCTCCAAATAGCCGACAGCTCTCCATAACCTTTCAATACGTCTGTTTTCGCAGGCGTCATGCGGCGGCCGTCCTTCAAGCTGCCCATGGCATCCATAACAGCAACCTGGGCAGCATCGTCGACAATAGTCTGGGCATCATTGAGCGGCAACGTTAAGATCTCCGTATTGTAGGAACCCAGGGCAGCAAATATATACACGATTGTAATGACTAGGAATGATGGCACAGCTAGCGCCCACCAGCGGTCCGGATAGTACGTGATGCCCAAGGCATGCAGGAACGGCGACGGCAGAAACGCCCACAGCAAGTAAATCAGGAAGCTCAGCGACGAGAAGAGGTGCAGCACAAAGCCATAGTATTCGTAGGTCGGCACGCGCGGAGCCGCTCGCGGTACCGGCTCTAATTCGTCATCTGAGGCATCTGGCGTAGTCGGCCGCGACGGTCGCAGTAGCGATGTAATGCTAGGTGAAGGTGGCAGCGGCGTCGGCGGCCGGCCGTAGTATGGCGGAGCAAAGTCGTTCTGGTGGTGCGGCCAGGGATTCGATGCGCCGCCGATATCATCGTCATCATCGTCATCATCGTCGTCTTCCTCGTCTTCCTCGAAGTCGGACCCATCAAGCTCGAGCGAGTCGCGGCCGCTAAATATGTCATGGCCGTGGTTGACGTAGTCGTCGTCAGAATCGTCGTCGTGCGCCATGAGGTCAAAGGGACTGCTACTGCTGCCATTGAGTCGCGATCCGTTCGTGATCAGCTGTGGTGGGTTGAGTCCTGGCATATTCGTTCGGCTGGGTAGATGGCCGCCGGTACCATTAGGCAAAGGGGGGGCAGTCATGGTCCGAGCTATTGCTAACAGCCTCGTTAATGGTTGAGGACGGGAAGGGAGTTTTTGAAGAAGAACGAGCGTTCCCCATAGTCTGATAGATCTATAACAATTGCTTCGGCAACGTCTCAATGGCTTTGAAGCAGGCTTGAGGGGCAGAAATACGTTCAAAATAAAGTCGCTAAACAAAAACTGAAGATATCCTCATGCTTGGGCAAAATTTACAACCTCAATAATCACCAAGCTATCCAGGTTGTTATTCGTAACCCTAACACCAGAGTAGTTCTTGACTTCCTTGAACTATTCACAAACACCATATGCAATATTCACACATATTTTAATATCTGAAAAAAGTACCTTCATAGTTCTATAAACTCAATAAGATTCATTAAATATTTTTTTTCGGAATATACTGATATATTACTGTCGGCGTATGCACTATTTCTTTACAAAATCTTAAAAAAAAAACCCGTAACTTAAGTAAACAATACTTGTAGGGCTTGTTGTGTTCAGTAACCAATTCTTCTTACTCGGTCTCAAAGACCTCTCTATGTCTGCAATTGTACTACGCCTCCTAGCGGCCAGACCCTTAGTGTCATTAAATATTTATATCTATAATTGTTATAGTTGGTAACCATTCTTTTATGGAATTCTCTGGCCCATGATATTGAATGAGAATAGCACCCGACAAAAGTATCAAGATTATGCATAGAATATCGTTTTACCTGAAGCAGCCCAATTGCCATGACGGCTCTAGTTCTTGTCAATAGCGAGGCCAAGATCATTTTTGGATGATGGCTAGGATAGGTTGTTCTGGTCTTCATTGATCATGAGATTGTTGATAGACAAGTCCCTGTGGAGTATACCAGCCTTATATAGCGACTCATATTCCCTCGATGCAGCCTTCCAGACAACGAAGTAAAGCTACTGGAGAGCTTGCCTTGTAAATATTCTTCCCAAATTCACAGACCACCATCCGTCGATGTAATCGATTAGGTATATCATCTGCTCCTGCTACTCAAGCAGGAGCGTCGTAATCGCTTGCTGGACAGTTAAGAAATATTAGTAGGACCCAATCGTTGTTTTCTGGGTATGAGTTCTGTTAGCAGTGTTTCCAGCAGTGTCGTCGGTATGGCCCGTGGCAACTATAAGAGAGCTGCTAGAAGATTCCTATAGCATTTTGGGAAGATCTGTTGTATACTTTGTTGTAGTTGAGATGGCCGAAAGTTGCTCTTAATATCATCGTAATTTTCAAACCCGAACTGTCACGTGTAATATTGGACTACATTTGTTGCCCCATTATCAAGTACCTTCCTCCATTCTAATAAAAGGATCTGTACTAGTGCTCTTTGTTCAACAAAATAAAGAATATTACTACTAATACTGTTAGTAGTTCATGGTGTCTCTGAGATAGCATGTGAGTCCAGTTTCGATTTTTAGGGCGGCTGGATGGGCTGATAGTTTCCTAGACCTGCTACCAAATCTCGGGATCAGGTTTCTTAGATATAATAGCATTTAGAGGTGGGATCAGTAGCTGCAAATCACTTTGAAGAGTAACACCCTTGTTTTTGATGAAAGTAGATATGCAGCATGGTAGTATTGAAGTGAGAGTAGTGTAATATAGTTTACAAGAGGATTCACTATCTTTGGACTGGATTTTCCATTGGTGTCTCTGATGTGATGGCAGAATTGCGGAAGGGAGGGGATAATGGTTGCCAATGTATAGTCGATGAGGCTGTTTTGGGACTTCTCAATAGTCTTATCTAGTTTTCAGGACTATGAAGACTTGTACCATCTCTTTCTTTGCTATTTTTGATAGTCAACACATAATCGAGTAATGAGTTAAGATTGATTGTCGTCTTCTCAAGTATGTATGTTTTGCTTTTTTCGCCTTTTTCTTTTATCTTTGTGTGCAATATGGGAGCTTAACAGAGCTTCGAAGGTCAGTTTGGCTGATCGAGGTAAAAACTATAAGGTGTCAGGCCTTAGCAGAAGGCTTATATTTATAATTATGTTCAGTAACTAGTCTGGCGTCGTGTAACAATGCAGGTAGACATGAAATGCAACATACACACAAACACATGATGATATATAAAACACAACATAACAAACATCATTACCTTGCATTTTCAGTTTACAGACAACAATCTAATAGCTGCTAGATCATCGAGACCGACCATAGAGTCGATCTACAACTCAGCTGGTTTCTCCGAATCTTCATTCTTGCCAGCGGCCTTTTCATTTTCTTTCTCTTTCGCCTTCTTGTCCTTCTCAGTGTTGTCTTCTGCCTTCTTGCTATTGTCTTCTTTCCTGTCATTTGCGTCTGCATCTGTAGTATCCTCCTTGATCTTTTTGGACGGCACGTCGTCTTGCGTTTCCTCATCTGCACCACGTTTAGATACCGTTTCCAGGTCGTCCATCTCGTCATCCTCCAACGCCCTGCTCTCCGCATCATCTTCGTCATGCTTGCGCCCAACGGCTCTATCATAGTCAATATCCTGTGCGCGCATTTCTCCACCATGGCTTGCTGTGGCTGAGATTCTGGCGCTCTGCGGGCCGAGATCGGTTGCACCCACTTCGGCAGGCCCGCGCAAGTGCTCGGTGCCCTCATCGTCGTCTTCTCCCTCGCCATCGCGGTCTGAGTCGGACGGTCGCAGTAATGTATTGGCAACGGGTCGTGCCGTTATCGAGGACATGCCATGCAGACTGATGGTGACTGTCTCGATACGGCCAATGCCGTTCGGCCCATCTATCGTCGTGGTGCTCTGTGTGCGGATCTCTGGGCCATTGTTGTTTCCCGCGCCATTGCTACTAGTTGGGCTATCTGATTGGGCGGCTGCATCCATGTCCGTGTCCTCGTCATCGTCATCGTTTCCGTTGGCTGGTAGCCACGGGATGGGTGTCAGCAGAGCGCCGCCTAGGGCCTCGTCGGAGCCGGGGTTGATGGTTTGTGCCGAAGCGCCCCATGACGTCGAGTTTGCTTCGGAGCCGACAGCGCATCCGAATGGAACGGCGACTACAGGTGGCAGGGGGTAGGTTGTCATGCCCGAGGTAACATGAACGACACGATCTAAGGCGTGTAGCCACGGTACTAGGTGTCTGTAGTGTCGCTTTGGCTCGAGGACGAGCTCGGCTAGTCGTTGGAAGGTATGTGGCGGCTCAGACTCAAACTCTAGCAGGGTGTTGCGGATTTCCTCTAGTTGCTTGACTATGGGAAAGGGTAGCAGGTGCGACGAGTGACGTATTGACGGCTCAGCATCTTTGTTTTTGGAATTGTCCGAGTCGGAAGGCGACTGTTCGGGAAGAAGATCGCGCACAGGAACTTTGTCGCCGGATAGAATCGGCGCGGTGAATTGGGTAATGGCAATCTGTACGCGAAAGCATTAGTATTTGATGATATAGACAGATAGCCGTAGTTTATCAGCCTACATGTAATATGCGCTCGAAGAGGTTATCGCGAAAGGTAATCCAGGCGTCTGGCGAATCGAAGACGTCGTAGCTGATAAACAGGTTAGTCCAAGCTGACAACATGGAGAAGGAAATCCTTACGCTTGGACGCCCTGGTTGGCTGCGAGCCGGCGCAGAATCATAGTGTCCTCGGCGGACCCTTCAGAGGGTGAGGGCGCCATGGCGACTGGTTGTAGATGAAAGTTGAGAAGAAAAAGGCTACGCCGAAAGGCAGTTATACTTGAAGTTTAACGATGGATTAGTAGATAGCTGTGGTTGGAATTTGTGGTTGATGGGACGCTTTTTGAAAAGAACAGATTAAAAAAAAAAAAAAAAACAAGGCCGAGAAAAGAAAACAAAAAGAATAAATAGTGATGACGAGATAGTTCGCGGCCTTAAGTTGTCAAATTATATTAGTTACGAATTGAAACAATTGTTCTGACTATCAAGTTTGTGGAAGGAAAATCTAGCAAGGCTGGCCGGGCCAGGGTTTTGAAGACATTGCATAGTACAGGGGATACTTGACCCCGCCAGAGGCCCTGTATTTTGAGCTACAGGGTAATGGGTGTCAGCAAGTTACAGTGGGTGGTGGGACAGACAATTATCACGATGGAAGAACATGGCTGATTAGAGATCAGGAACAGAGGTAGTTATGCTGTTGTGATAAAATATGCTACGCTATAGTGTTTTGTTTCTTCCTTTATTAACCCTGAACCTCGTATGAGTGGCTCTTGTGCTTTGGCGTGAACCGGAAAGTCTCTGGCGCTGGACCTAGGAACATTTCCGATATTTTGATCCAATCGCGACTATCACCACTGGCTAACAGCGTCTCCAGCTCATTGCGGCCCTTGAACGGAGGTGGACGGTCGTTTAGGCTGGGTGGCAGCCGCTCCAGTATCCCCACAGGGATATACCGCTGCGTGAAACTCAGCCACTCCAACAGGAACCGCCGCGTGTAGTTGACGCCGTGCTCATCTGAACCCCATGCGTCTAGGCCGTACTTGACGAATTTGCTAATGTAGTCTAGACGCTCCGTCGCCGACTTGTCCAGGTATTGACCGGCACGGATCTCTTCAAATATCCATGGCTTGATCAGCGCGCCGCGACCGATCATCACAGAGTCAACCTTACCGTTGGTCACGTGGTCTAGATACTCTTGGTGCGAGTAACAGTCGCCGTTTCCCAGGAAGAACAGCCGGCCGCCCTTGGAGTTGGCTAGCGTCCGCTCGTCCGGCTCGCGGACGGTGTCCTGTAGCTTCCCCAGCTGCTCATTGTAATCCTCGACAATCGCTCCACACTCGCGAATATAGCCCCAGTCAGCGCGCTTCAAGTAACGCTGCTCACGGCTGCGGCCATGCAAAGTAACAGCTGCACATCCAGGGGCACCGAGACGCTCGCGGTGCTCAGCACCGCCAAAGGCTAGACGCATTAGCACCTGCGGCGCTACAGGCCGGTTGCTCTTGACACCCGTGCGGATCTTCGCTGTGACGGGTATCTCGCCCGACGCAGCGTTCATGCCACGAACCATACGCTCAATCTTGGCTGGCGCCTCGAGCAACGCCGCGCCGCAGCCAGTCTGGTACTGCGAGTCGACGGGACAACCACAGTTAAGATCTATAACGCGCAAGCGCTCACAAAAGCGGTTCAGTGCAAACGACGCCTTGATGACCTGCCATGGCGCATTGCCAGAGATTTGCGCTCCGAAACGCATGTCCTTAGCGTTATCGTAATCGAAGATGATGTTCTGGTAGTCTGGACGCACGCGTGGCGGCGCTGCTTCCGTCTCGTGCGCGCGCATTAGCGACCAATCGGACTTGACGCCCTGTACAAGCGGTCTGCTGAGGGCCATCTCGGAGTACGTGAACTCGGCACCCAGCTCGACGGCTAGGCGGCGGAAGGGGAGGTTTCCCTGTGTGGTTAGGGGAGCTACAACCGGCGTTTCGGCGCCAAAGTAAAGACGGCGCTTCTCCGAGGGCAGAAGCGGTGGTTCAACATACTGGGCGCTGAGGTCCTTTTGGACCTCGGCTTCCTCCTCCTTCTTGCGGCGGTTCTGGAACTCGTTGTTAAGTCGGCCTTCGTTGTCGATCCACTTGACGTATTTTTCAATGTCGTCCATGTCGACACGGCGCCGTGATAGATCGATCTTATCCTTGGCAGAGACAACGTTGACGGTACCACGACGAATTTCCTCATTTTCCTGGTCGTGTGTGTTGCTAATGGGTACCGTCTTGCCATCCTCTGTCTTTCTCAGTAGAATAAGCTCCTTGCGTCCGTCCTCATGCATGACCTCATCCATGTGACTCTTAACAAACCTGCACTTCCAGCCAGACGTGCAGTTACCATGAGTCTCGAAGACGGGGCAGATGCCTCCAAAAGCCACGATGTCAGGGCGCTGGATTTCGTCTAAGTACTTGCGCAGATCATGGCCACGCTTGCAGCTATCTCCAAAGCGGCACTCACGAGGCGAGAACTCGGAGTAAAAGGCGCGGCTGTTACATAGCGGGTTGGCATCTCCTGTGGCCCCGAAGAATCGGTCCGTGTTCTGACCGGTGTTTTTCTTTCGCTTGTCCTTGCCCTTCTTGTTGTTTCCACGGCTGTCGCCGCCGCCGTTATCGTCGCGACCCTCCGCAAGGTCGTAGTCAATAGCATCGGCAGCTACCCTGGAAGCATCAGCACCGGTGATTATATACCTGTAACAAGAAGCTGTTGTTAGCAACAGTCGGAGTTTCGTGTAGGTTATCGAGATTGGGGCTAGGTGAGCTTACTCGGCCTTGATGGGCGCAACGCCAGCGTCACGCTGATCTTGTCTACAGTCATTGATATGCTCGCTAGCATCTCCCTGAAGCTTATCGGCAGAAACTTCAGTAAAAGTAGCTTGAGGTACAGAGGCAACTATCGGATCGTTGATTACTGGTGCAAAGGCTGCAGGTTCGTCGCTGTTTGAGAGCGCATCGATCTTGACGCGCTTGGCAGCTGGCTCGGGAGCATCGCTTGGTCTAGTTTCCGAAGAGTCCATTGTGTAAAATGGTGGGTCAGATTGTGAGGTTTGTGTTTAAACATGAACACAAGATATAAGTAAAAGTAGAACATGTGTTCTAGGCGAACAGCGAAAAATATAAATATAAATATAAATATAAAAATATAAAAATATAAAAATATTTTCTGGGTGGACGCTTTGGTGAAATGGACCCACTCTTTCCAATGTGTAGTTAAGTGGGGGCACTATGAATGATACTTGATACAATTTGTATTTATTACTTTTTACTACTTAGAGTTCCAAAAACAAAAAAGTCAGGTTTGGCAGTTATATATAATAATGCAATTGGCAATATTGAGCTACAAATGAAGTAAAGACAAAAACGACGATAAAAGCAATGTAGGTTAAATGGTTAAATTGATGACCAGTTGCAGTCCATGAACAGAGTGTACCGAACAAGCCCAACGCAAGCAATGAAATTAGTTCGCGTGGTAAAATTTGGTTTTGTAGTTAGGCTAACTAGCTTAGCGGCAGTCTGTACTGACGTGCTAGCAATGTGTGTATTAGACCGACCCTTCAACGCTTGGCATCGTGACCGTAAGCGGAAGGGTCTCTAATAACGTGAAGCTCCCAGTTGTGGAAATATCCCTTCGAGCCAGAGGCGTCGCTACCGGCAGCTAGCTTGGTACCGGAAGGCTTGCTGCCAGAGGTGTAGGTCGAAGATGTGTTTGAAGGCATGTTGGCGGCTCGTAAGATGGGGTAAAAGAAAATTGGGTTTGCGAGAGAGATTGAGATTGAGTGTACTGTGAAAGATGATAAAATTCAAGTCTACATTGTGAGATACCTCAATATATATACCTGGAACTCATACATATACTTCCAGTGTCCCTTTTCTGGTAGATTTCTTTTACAGGCTAGATTTCATTGTCTTTGTCCATCAAGAGATTCTTTAAAGATCTGTATTGTCAAAGGATTTGCTTCTTCTTTATGTTAGTCATAGCTAGGAACCGCATGACGCTATTATTCAGCATGAATCCTAGTGAAACGAAAGTTTGGCATGACCAAACAAAGACAACCGTGCTTTTGACTCGAACCTTACATTATCTATGCAAACTATGTCGCAACGTTCCACAACCTGACAAACAAAGACATGGAAGAAGAACTTAAAGAAATCAATGAATCAATGACAACAGATCATTGCCATCCATTAGTTTCGAGAGCCGCCTAGCTCAATCAAGCCTGTCTTGGGTCATTGATAGCGGTTGAATCTCTTTGCGTAAGATAAAAATAAAAAATATATATATCTGTCTTTTAACGGCTCCTCAAATCAAACGTTGCTAGCACCTCCAAAATCATGACTTCAAAGCCTCATTTCATGAGTTAGTTGTAGTAGTACTACAGAAAATTAACTTGATAGTAGCTGTACAATCAGGAGTTTCTTGTCGTAGCAAGCGTTGTATTTCCATATTTTATAGCGACCAGTAAGGGAATTTGCGAATAATATAGGAGACTTGAGATAGAAATCGAAATTCGTTAGTTTAAGCTATGATGGTGAGACTACTGATAATCATGTGCCTATAATTTTATACAGCCACCACTTCTTCTGAGGTCAAGAAGATTAATTAGCTATTACTACTGTTCATACACGTGCGGTATCCATATCTGTTTCCTCTTGTATAGCGGCTGCAAATATCATACGGCACTAGCTACTTTATCTCATGTGATTATAGCTTATTATTATAATTTTTTATCAGCTTGGCTACAGAGTGCTTATCCTATTGCTACGAAGTTACTATAGTGATGGTATTTTTGGCCTTCAGAGTAGCTTATTTACTAACTGGACTTACCGTGTCTGCCTTGTTGATTCTGGCCCTGCCCGCTTAACTTGGTGGTTGTTATTATATGTTATTCTGCCTTCCTTTGCGCAGCTCCAGGTCCGCATTGGGTACTTGGTTATTGTTACCAACACAGTATTTAGCCTATGATCGATCTCGCCTTACCACTCAACTCAACAGATGCATTTCTCTTAGATATTTTTTAAAAAATTTAGTTGCGATATCTTCTCATTGCTCTCTCTGCTTGGTTTTATTCCGTATGAGCCATGTCGCCTCAAAAAAAGCAAGTTGTAAAGTACAGCCACCATGACGATATCCAACTGCCTGCTTACCACACCAAAACCTCTAATAAGAACCTCGGATCGTTTGTAATCCAAGCAACTAGTCAAGGTTGCCCTTTGCATCCCTCCGACTTGCTCAATGAAAATGCCGTTAGTTCAGCAGGGCTATCTCGCAATGTCTCTCAATTTTTCGGTGACAGTAGCTGTGGTCGTGACTGCAGAAAGCAGGAGGATGGCTACGTGAAGACATACGCGCAGACAGTGCAGTTTCTGCCCACGAATATGGATGCCTCGCCCTATACTGATCACGCTACGAGGGACCTTGCGGCCACGAGCATCAACGATCCAAGCGGCTCTTGTGAGTGGCCCATCTATCTACACCATCCTATCACTTCATGATATCAAGCTTATGCTAATAATGTGATCTATAATATTCGAGTAGAAGTACTCGTCAGATACGATCTACAGGTTTACCGTCTCACCATCGTCGTCACCATCTTCCCGACCACTGCTATGGCAGCCTCCGATCGTCCCCCAGTGGTGCAGTAGTTGGAGTACTGCTCTTGGTATGGTACCCTTTGTGGTGCAGTCGGTTCAAACGCGGCCTAGGCAAATTTAAAAAATCCCAACTCTAGCTTTAGTATCCTACGTCTATAGGATAACCATGATATTCTCTATCAGAGGTACCGCATACCGGTGCTGGTTATCGGCTAGTTCAGCTGGTCAACACACCCTATGAGTAGTTCTGTGGAAAGAGTCACTGGCATGTTATGTTTGTATTGGACAACCATCCATATACGATCTGAAGGACTACCATGTTGATAACCCGTCATCGGCGAGCCTGACCCTCTAAATCCTGCTTCGGCGGGGCTCAACTTTCGCGTTTGATTTATGCTTGCTTTGCTTTGTGTCTATAGTGGGCTAGGACTTGCCTAGCCCATCTTCATTGTTCTAGCAACTGAATAAGATTGATAATATATATTATATCATATTTTAAAAAAGCCTCCCATCGTTCAACTTTGTGTCATGACATATAAAAAAAATTGATGATGTTAACATTTGCATCTATCTCTACCGCTGTAGGGCTTAATCGGACTATATATTCGTGTCTTTTATGCTTTTCAGGATATGGCAAAAAACTCTAGCCTAGCGGCACCCAAGACGAAAACCTATACCTGTTTTGTCTGTCCTCCTCGTTCTGAGCGTTTGTGCTAATACTAGTGTAGTCCAATATATATATATATATATACAAACGTTAATTGATGTCAACTAATATATAACAACACCAACAAGACATGTCACATGTTTCTCTGAAATCCGAAACATGAAGTGAAGAATATTGAGATCTCCGAGCCGAGAACTAGTCTATATGAATAGGTTATCATTTTCTTCTACTTTCATTGAGAACTTCATGTGGCATTTATAATTTCCGAGTATTACTTGATAGAGGCACACCTTGTTCTTTTTTGCTTCCCGAAGTTATACTACTTGGTTATTTATGTTGGGCTTTACTTCCTCTTGATACTGCATGAAATTAAATTAATACTACGTTAAGATATACTATGTATCAGCTGGTAATAACAATACAGCATGTTATAGTGACTCAGCTTTTATCCTTTATGATAGCATACAGTTATCTAAAGCTTTGAATTATCTAGTTGCATTGCAAGGTTGGATTGCATTGCACTGCTGAGATATAGCCATCTTCGTTAGATAAGTATTCTGCAAGCTTACTTTAAGAACTTGCCGATCTACGGAGACTAACCAATGTACGGTCAATCTGACAGATGGCTTGAAGATAATAAACAGGCGACAATAAAAATGTATGGTAAATTATAGCAGCTCTTCACAGGAATGAGACTTGAGAATAGAAGAACAAAGAAGAGTCCAACAGGGAGAAAAAAAAAAAAAGAAAAAAAGGGAAGAAGTCAAAATTTTGAGACAGAAAAGGAACGACGGACGCTAGGGACAGGACACACGGCCCTTTCTCTCTCTCACTATTAACTTGGTAGCGGTTTTCTCTTCAACGAGCCAGGCAAGGCTCCACCTGTCATATTGACCGGCGATATAGACGACATATCAAGCTTCTTCAGACCGCGGGCCTTTTCAGCGTTGACTAGAGCCCGCAGCGTTTCTTGCATAGAGCCTACAGATCGTTCTAAGGCTGCCACGTGTATCTGCAGCTGGGCATGGCTTTTACGTAAATCTTGATCGCTTAACTGTTCCGCTATAGATGATGCCGGCAGTGGCTTGCCAGCCGGCGTTGTGGGAATGGCGGTATAGTGAGGGGAGATTGGAGTTAATGATAGGCTGGCTTCGGGTGACTGAATAAGTGCAGATTCATCCAGACTTGCTGTTTCATCTGCATCGATTACGTCTATCTTGCGTCTCTTGGCCGATGATACGGTCACTCCTTGGGTGGCCAGTAGGTCTTCATCGGCTACAATGTTAGGCCTGGTCGAAGGAGTTTCTGCAGCAGGAATCACGGCCATTGTACTGCCAACTTCCTGGATGAACCTAAGAACAACATCGGAGGTTTGTGCGCATGCAACCTCAACCAGAGCAGCGGAATTTGGCAGATCCTTCAACAATCTATCCAGACGGCTTGCAACCGTCTTAGCGTAGACATCGTTCCACGTTGCCTTCCAGGCCTTGAGCTGGATCGAGACACTAAAGGGAATGTTCTGGCAGAAGCTTTCGTCGGGTGGCAGACAGTTAAAGATCAAATAGTACATATCCTTGTACCTTTCATTTTCGTTCTTCTTGGTCGAGAGAGAGTCGGACAGCGCGGCGGCGGTGACGGAGCCATCCTTTCGGGTCTTCTTAAGGAGGTACGGGAGAAGGTGACGCTGTACAACACGCACTTGGCCGGTCGGATGGCCGTTGCAAGTGTCCTGGTGCGATTCGCGAAGAGCGACGGTTTTAAAGACGGCAAGACATTTTTCACAGCAGTTGGCAGGCGCGAGGTGAGAACGTTGTATGTGTTGCTTAACGGCAGGCAGTCGAGTCAAGATGATATTAGCACATCGGGCATAGGTTTTGCCGTCGAATATGAGAAATGGACAGGCAAAGTAGAGCTTATCGTCTTCGATGGAGGCCGAGGCTGGTGGTACTAAAGCGTCAGCAGCCTCGGCACCAGTAGAAACAATCGAGGGTTCAGGCTTTGGAACAGCAAGATCGTCGGTGGGTGCCGAAAGAATGGCTTCGATTGATATTGGGTTCATTGAGTGTTAAATGAGTACACGGGCGTGTTTGGTAGTAAATAAGAAGCTTGTTGATGGCATGTGTGGTGTGAAGATACGTTTCGTGTTCGGCCTAGCTGAGGAGGCTGGCTAGCTTATGAATCTTTAACTACTTGGACATATAGGGTATCATTAATATGGTAATTTCTGTTTAACCTCATCAAAAAGCGGCAAGCGTGCATCGTAGCATCTTGAAATCTGATTGTATACATACTAGTTATGCTTTTTTTTTTTCCATATTTGCTAAAAACTAGAATTTTACAAATGTGTTTGGCTGTTTTATAACAGTGGATACAAATCTGGAGTACTTCAATACCGGCTGCCCTTTCCAGGGGGGAGCCTTGTTGCCGAGCTATCTAATCGAGTAATGAATTAAGAAAAAAAAAAAAAATATATATATATATATATATATATATATATACGCCAAGCTTAGCTAACAATGAAAATAAATAAATGCATCGTCAACTCATTACCACAATTCTGTCCTCACAAGAGAGGCACCTAGGGAACAAACCCCATTCAAGAATGGGGAAAAAACCCAGGCAAGCATGGTCATCCGTATGCGCGAGGAAAAAAAGAAACAAGCAGGAAG
>LXGT01000068.1:0-107560 GCA_001640655.1 Endoconidiophora laricicola | reverse complement strand
GGGGGGGGGGAGGGGGGTTTCTACTATGTATTTACATAATCCCGGCTTGTCCAGTCTATCATTAAGATCGTTGCCGCATTTGATATAGGTGCAGCAAATATTTCGCATAAGAATCCCATAGTTGTCTTGAAGCCCATCAGTCGCGTCCGTTATTTTGAAGCCCTATATTATGTACATACTGGTACGTATACACAAGAGTAAGCTTGGAAATCCTTCATAGCCCGGAAGAAGGCACCACAAAAGAAATCTACATATAGGATCGAGCAGCAAAGGGATACCAACAGCAGCAGGGCTCCGCCAGCCGGACCAATCAAGTAGCCATCTATCCCACTATATTGTGAAGAGTACGAGCAATTGTGTATGATCTGCAGTACATGAATAAAGCCCTTCAGCGCTACCTTTCCGATAATAGTACATTGTTTGTCTTTTTGCTGATCAACCTGATACTTCTCGCACACACTCTGACAGTAGCTTAGCGGCCCTTTTTGTTGCCGGTTTTCGCTAGACTAAAAGGTGACCATTGATGCTACTTGCCACCCTGTATTCCAGGTACTACTTACCATCTCATATACGATTATTTGTTTGAGCTCGGGTGAAAAAGAGACCATTTCTAGTATTTAGGGCTTCAAAAATACGGTCGGCCCATTTGCATCATCTTTCTCTCCATTAAACCGACAAAAAATTGAGAAAACCGAGCGGGTCATTTCTGGTAGAAAGTCAGTTCAATAGGGTAACTTGCCCTATACTTCAACAACAACCAGGTTATAAAAAAAAAAAAAAAAAAAAAACACGCAAGCTTAAACTAGCCTGCATCTGGGGTAACTTACATGGTAATACTACTACTATTACTACTGGAATTCAGGTAATAGTTGTCCACAAGCTACAATGCTACCATCAAGCTAACTTGCTAGCCACTTGTTCTGTCAGTAACTTTTAATTCAACAGCACGGTCGTGAACTTCAGATTGCAGCCAGTAGCCCCTTTTTTTTTCTTTCCTCCACATCATGCCTTATCCCGGAGTCACGCTACTAGAAGCAGAACAATATCCACTTTTTTTTTTTTTTCAAGAATTGACAATGCTGGAACGAAAAATAAATCTTGCTTGCTTCCAGAAGCAATGGGCCGTCTATGATGTTATCAATTTTCTAGAACTATGAAGATGGAGCCGTCTATTCATAGTACATACTATTAGAGCCCACTAAACGCCCTCATTTTGGTAGTACTACTATCGACTGTTAGCTTACTCCTTGTAACCTAGCCTTGTTACATGCCTGTCCACGAAGTCCAAGCTTATCAAACGCCATCTACTAGTGTAATTACGTCGCCTTCGCCGTTGCTTTGTCTCCATGTTGATAGATCTAATATGTAATCATTGTGCCAATGAAGCTTGATAACCATCTCAATCGCAGTATCATAAACAATCCAATTTCGTCATAGTTAACATCCAATCGTATAATTTATTAGAAATATATGTACATATACAATTGACTAGTACTTATCTTCTTAGCAGGTAGCGCTAAAGCAACAAGGCATTACTTTGTTGCAGCTCTATTAGCCTCATTTAGATTGTTTGAGGGTAGACAATGGGCAGTCCACAATAGGGTTAGCATCCCAGTGAGGGAGGATACACATTGTATTATAAGTAGTAGCGCTTTACGCTACTAGCGCTTTACGCTAAGCTCAGCAGCCGTCATGCCTTTCAGCTGATGCATGAAAAACGGGACAAGGCAACGAAATGTGTGACCAAGTAGAAACGGTTGGATATAGGGATCTGGTTGTCTTTATTTATTTATTCATTCAATCAACAGACCATGATGGGGTTGTTTATCATTCTACCTTCGTGCAGTGAAAATGGTTGTGACGGAAAGCGGGCTTGGGAAGAACTCGATATAGGCTCCTGTGCCCTGAAATACCGTGATTATACAGTGCCGGAATCAAAAGTCCAACATGAAGTTATGGTACTGGAGGGAATGTGTAACTTGCCTGGCACAGAGATTGAGCTCCCCTACCGCTAGGGTTGAATGGCCCTTGTACTTAGTGCGACTCAATGCAAAGTTAAAGCAAGAAATGCTCTGGAAACGTAAACAAGGAACGGACAAGACGGAAAGGCAAAGTAAACATGTGCATTGTGTATTTGTTTATTTTGACATGGCCAAGGCGCTCGTATGTATCTATGTGCTTCTGTTCTAAGTTTATTATTATCTTATGTTTTCAATATTTTTTTTTATCTGGCGGCGCATGCCAGTACTATGCTTATGCTGGCCAGGCCTTTTACTTTTGTCTATGCGATTGACAGCAATGCTAATGCGTTTTTATGCTACTGGCACTGGAAGTTGCGTAAACTATATAATAGTACTAGTACTACTACTTTAGATACTTACGTGTAGTCAAGGCCAGTATCTCGGCTTGCCTATGCTAAGCAGGCTCTTGGTTTATTTTCCCAGACTGACCTTTAAACTAGTATTTTCCACTGCTAGTCTAGACCAGAACTAGAAAAAACAAGGGTGCTATGCTAGCCCCCCCCCCCCCCCCNNCCCCCCCCTACAATCTGCCAGTAAAGCAGAGCACGATGTGATGTCTGTCCTATGTATAGCTAGCGATCGTCGCAGAGCAAACAAACCTATTCTTCAAAGCATTAAGTCTTCCTATCCCTCCTTGTCTAAGTGTCTTTGTTTCCTAGTAGAGAGTTCGGGAGCTAGGGAGAATGGCCAGACCTGTCTCTATTTTCTTAGCGACCGGAATAAATCAGGAAATCAAAAGCACAACAACACAACGAAAAAAAAAAAAAAAGCATTACAAAGCTCAGATACCACATGTCATGCAGCACAGCATACGTGCTTTTAGCCACGGATGCCCATTGGCCAGCCGGCAACAGATGGGTTAGGCAAGGGCCTATCAATAAATGCATAACCGGAGCCAAACCAGCTGGGCAACACGATAGAAGGGACGGGGGTTGGGTTGGGTTGGGTTGGGTTGGAAGGGGGGGGGCCTGGAAGTCGCAGTTCAAGCAATGGCCAAAGCTCAAGCCTACTAATAGCATGACGGTCTTTACGACTAACGGCGAGGCCTGGCTAGCTATTTCTTCGTCCAAGGGCAGGTCAAAGACAGAAAAGAATGGCGGTAGCAGATGTATAGATTACATAGTAATATAGTCCATAGTGTCTGTACTTCATACACGAAAAGGGCATCTGGCCCGCAGTAGACTTGATGATGGTCGCCGCCGGACATAATAAAGTTCTAACCACAACATATACACTGAACCTATGTTAACACAGGCCATCCGGCCTTTAGTTCAATGCGCTTCGCTGCGGGCGCTGTAACGCCGCAACCACTGCGCATTATAGCGCTGTAGGTGAGCCGATGCCCGCTGCAACGCTGTCGCTACTGGGCATTACAGCTACACTTCTTGGAGAAGAAGCGGGCGCTATTGTTCTTCGTTTTAGTCTTATTCAGTTTCTGCATCTACATATGATGACTGTCGCTTTTAGTTGCTAGCTGCTGTCAGTAGAGCTTATTCACTGCGCGCTCCGGGCTTGCTTTCTGCTCTGTTCCTTCGTGTTTAGTCCCTGCTTGTTGTTGTCGACGTGTTATCAGGTTTGTTTGTCTCTCTCGCCTCTGAAAAGAAAGGTAAACTTAATCACGATTTCGTCCCCTTTCTTCGCTCTAACTACTGTTCTCTTCCTTTTGCAGTCTTTTCTTCTGGGACGCTGATTAAATAGTACTAGTGGTACGTAGTGCTATTTCACCAAGAAGGTATCCTCCATTTGGAATCCTCCGTCCTTCAAGCAAAGTACCTCTAGTTAGAAACGCAACTTTGCATATTCTGTGATTGTTCTTTTTCTTTCTTTTTATTTTTCTGTTTTCCACGCTCGTTAGTTACGCTCTTTTATCTTGTTACTTTTATTATATTCCACTCGTTTTATCTGATATAGTGCTTGTTTTTTTTTTTATTTCTTTCTTTCTTCGCCAGTTTTGAGTTGCGCAAGAGAAGCAGCTGATTGTTACTTGAAGTTCATGCTGTCTATCTAGCCGCTGTTCTCTCTGCCCTTGTCTTGTGCTGCTGCTGACGCTGTAAGATTACCTCTGGTTTTGTTCTTTCTTTCTTTTTTTTTTTCTTTTTTCTTTTTTTTCTCTTTCTCTTTTTTCCCCTTCTCTTGTTCAATTCACCATTAGAATAAGAAGCCACTCGCTTGAATTTTACTACGTGAATGTTCCGGTCTGATATTAGAGCATAGTTAGTTACCAGTACTGCCCCTATTCCCTCGCTTGAGCTTACTATCGCAACAACACCCCTTCAGTACCACTCCAACTCAAGCTTTCGGTGTCTGCAGTTGACCAGAGTCGTTGTCTGAATATCCCTTAGGCCTGCTACTATTGCTATTCGCAGCTAGTACTGGCATTGCCTTTGATCTTGCGTCCTGCCTTTCTACTGGAGCCAGTTCGCCTGCTCGCACAACCTGCGACTGTCTAAATATCGCCAAAGCGACTCCTCGATAACCTTTCATTTTCTACAGAAGCCCGACTGTCCTGTTTTACTTGATTTTAGTACTCTTGTGGAGCAAATCGACCGTAAATCTGAGCTTATCTGCAGTAGCAAAGCTGCCAAGCACCATTAAACCAAGTTTCTGCTACGTTAGTAAAGCAACTGGCAATTCAAGTCTCGTCTGCAGTACTATACCACTGTCAATCTGAGTATCTTTTGCACCGCCAATTCAAGACCCTTCTGCTGTACTAAAAACTACCGTTAATCCGAGCCTCCCAATCCCGCTCGATAACCGCGAAAAAAAGACGACGCATTCAAATTTGCTCGCAGACTCTGGACTTGCACTGCCACTCCAATCTGGTTTTACCTCACAGGGCCTGCCCGCAAAGCAAAGCCCAGGGTTTCATTCTAGCTGGCCGCCTTTCCTCACGCTTCTTCTCTTCTATTTCCTTCCTCCTGGAATCATCGATAGACAGCGAGCATTATCATCAGCATAATCGTCAGCTAGCGTTGGCACTACCTATAATTGTTTGCATCGTCAAGTCCAGCCGTCCGAACGCTAGCATTAGAGCATTTCCGGACCTGAAGAGCCAGTGTCCGCCGCGCCATCCTCTCTTTGCATATATCTCGTAGCGAGTCGTGCACTTTGTGCTGTTGCCTCTGACTTTGCGCTGCAATCGGCGCTTCTTGTTTCCTGAGGCCGACATCTTGCATCTGCGCGTACCGCGTAACCACCCAGTTGCTGTGTTGTGAATTTACAGGTCTTGCTTTGCCTTTGTCACCTTATCTTCCATTCATCCCATCCTTTTTGTCTTTTCGTAGAAGCCGGTTTTCTTCTTTCTTATTCTTTGTTTTCATATTCAAAGCCTCGAATCGACAGCGATCCATATCTTTCATTTGTCTGGCCGCCGGCGACCTTCTTTATTCGCGATAGTTTATCCGTCTCTATTTTCGCCTGAGGTTTCCGCCTATCATTTATTGTTTCGTACTTTACACACATTACCGCAGTATACATATCTACACACAGCCATCACGCTACAGCATCGGAAACTTGCTGCTAGTCGAACAACCACGAGCCGCTCGAACTACTACGAAACCTCTGCTGTATCACAGCTACCGTGTCCATCAAACTTGTCTAGGTTCGTATAGACTTTCCCCGGACATTATTGGTCAATCTATTCTGTTGCTTCTTTTCTTCTCGGCTTTTCTATTCGCCGCAGATATTGCTTGTCACTTGCTCTTGATTTAGAGCCTACAGAACTACGATACTTCCTTGCAAGCCTTACCTACGTGGAAAGTCTGGTGCATCGATATCCGGAGACATGTATATTTTTACTCGTAAGCTTGTGAGACACACAAGCCCGCGGACTATTTCATTGTTTTGATAGCTTAATATTCTAGAAGTCAATGCTAACGATGGTGCATTGCATATAGCGTTGCCACTAGCCCCAAAGGATCAGAACTTCACCATCGGCCGAGAAGCTATCTGGTTAGATATTCGCAGTGATTCCCTGCGACAATAACTCACTTTTTTATCTGCTGCGGCAAGGTTAGCAACGGTCTTCTCTGTTACCCTGACATATCCTGTCCACGATATGGCCTCGATTACCCAGACGTACTCTCAACTACCTGTAGCAACAACTATGATCCAACAACCCCGGACTGCCAACTCTAGCTCTATCCATCACTCGAACCTCCAAGCTCAAATGGCGTCACAAAGTAACCGTAACTCTTTCCACGCCCATGGCGCTGTGAATGCTGTCATGCAGCCTATTTACAGGCCTGCCGTAGCCCCAATACAACCATATGCTTTCACATCGACACCGAGCCTCAACAGTCCAGGCCAGCAGCGCCAGACATACTCGGCGGTCGCGCAAAGATCAAACTCCAATACCCCACGCACTCCCGAGGTTGGCCGTCCAAGAATATCCCATAGTCAGACTTCGCCCGCTGTTTTTAATATTAACGCCACCAAGCGTGACTCCGCCTCTTCTTTGACTCTCGCCAACTATCACATTCCACATTATCAATCTTCTCCCCAGGTGCCTGCTACTGTTCCTAGACCACAGCCCGAACGTTACCGTCGCGGCTCTAATGCCGGTCAACAGAGCTCACGACCCTCAGCACCAGGCCTTTCCAATGCCCACGCTGTGGGCAACGTTATATACAATCAGCGCAACACTAGTGATACTAGAGTAGCCACTGGACATCACCGGGGTACTTCTGCTGACCACGCTAGCCCTAGCGAAGCTCAAATGACCATTGAAGAAATTAAGCGTTTGCGTCGCCGTAGCATCCAAACCCTAGACCATGCTGATTATCAGAACATGGTGCCGCAGCCGCTTAACGATCTTCGTCGTATGGCAGACCCTGACAATCAAAAACCTTCGACCAAGGACAATAAGACCCTTCGTCTGGTTGCCCCGGTTGATCCACGGACCAGAAGTGGAAGCTTCGAGAGCTCTGGCTCGAACCGTAGTGCTGCCTCGACGGTAAGTTTTCCCATGCTCCACCGCTACCATTCAAGGATTATGGTAGCGGTTATAGGCTATGTAATAATATAAGTATTAGAAACTAATCTCTGTCGTCAATTTAACAGTCTGCTCAATCTCCCAAGAACCCTTCTTCACCATGGGGCAACGATAATGAAAAGGCGGAACCAAGCATACCCCCTCGTGGATCTTCGAACACGGATACTAAGCGGAATACCACTCCATCTCCTCTATCAGTATCCGTAACAAATGGTCAGAAGTCGACCAAGATGGATGCTCCCTCAAAGCAACCAGGTGTAACTCCCCTTGCTGACAAGACTAATAATGCGACTGCTGCTACACTGACCCAGAACCTGAATGACGAAAGCCCTGCTGTAAAGAAACTTGCTGCAATTAGCCAGGGAGGAAAGGGTAAAACCAAGACATCTCGTCTGCGCCGTGCGTTCTCTTTTGGTAGCGTCACTGAGTTTCGCCGGGCTGCTGCTCTCGCTGCTCAAAACCAGGCTCAGGAAGATGACACTGCTACTACTACTACTACTACTACTACTGCTGCTACTACTGCTGCTGCTGAACCTTCCCCCTCACCATTGCCTTCGAAGATTAACACCCCTATTGCGCGTCCTCAAACATCGGCTGGAACTCTTCGTAACCAACCATCTTTAGATAACGTAGATGAGGCCGAACAAGAAAGAATTGCTCGTAAACAGGAGGCTTCTGGCCTAGGCAACAACATTTATGGCCCTCGCATTTTCGGTGGCTCAACCGACAATCTTTCCATCTCTTCCACAGCTTCATCTGCGTCAATAATGATACGCAAAATGGGCCGTGGCGTGAAGCGTGGTGGGCGTTCACTTGTCGGCTTATTCCGACCAAAGTCCATCATTGGAGCTCCTTACGATTCACCTGCTGGTGTTGCTGAAGTCTCCGTTGTTACTGCTGAAGCTGAGCGTAGACTCAGCCCCCAATATGCACGTATTACCGAGGAACAGACTAGAACTCCTAGCCTTACTTCTGAGCGGGCTGGCAGCTCTGGTACTGATTCTTCAACACCCCGCAAGAACAGCGATTCACAGTCAGGAGGAGCTCCGAAGGGCATTCTCAAGCGTATGTTTCCTCCCCCAAGTTATGGAGCCTCTTTTTTATTGGTCTTATTTCTAAACATCTCAAACTAATCAACATATATAGGCCGTGGCGGATCACCTAGCCGTAATACCGACAACGATGGCCCTGGCCTGATGCTCCCCGAGATCCCGCATGTCTCAGATTCGCCCAACTCTAGTGCGCCTAGCACCCCTAATGATGATGCTCACAAGAGAGTAGGCTCTGTTGCTATCGGTAACGAGGATTACTTCGTCACGGCACTTAAGTTGCGTCAGGACGGAAACGGATCTACCACTCCCCGCCAAGCTGCTATGAAGCGCAATGCCACATTTTCCCCTCGTATCGTATTCCATGATACGTGGCCTAGCCAGGAGTATGACCGTCGGGGCGAGATCTCTACCTGCAACCGGCTCACTCCTCTTCTTGCACAACAAATCAAAGAGGAACTCAACACTTTCAAAATGGTATGCTCGCTCATGCTATTCTAATGCTAACAGATGTAACACAATGACTGACTGACGAATGCCACTTTTAGGAAATGGAAGTGCATGAAAACTCCAAGATATACACTCATTTCTTTTGAATTAATTCTATGGCCACATGAGACGTATACCATACATACACTGCATTTGTTTTGTTTTCTGCAACAGCGGTTTACATTCTTATCTTGTGTTAACCGACTTACATGTTTTGCTTCACCAATGAGATCCTTTTTGACGTCTCTCCTACCTCTCAGGCTTTAGTTGTCGGGTGTGATGTACGACGACCGGGTCACTTTTAACCTAGTTCTCTTCTGCTTTCTTCTTTTTTTTTTATTTTCTTGGATGTGACTGTTTACTTCTGCGTCTGTCTTCATTTTTCTCGGCTTTCGTCCCTCCTCGGGATCGCATCGTATGGTGTCATTGGCGTTTTCCTTACTGGTGCTGTTGTCAATCCATTGCGCTACTAGTTCTTATCTTTGTTTTATTGGACATATTTGACGCTTCTCCTGTGGGCTTCGACTTTTGTTGCCGGTTCGTAAGTCTTCCGAGATCTCTGATATAAGGAGTCCTCGGCATTTCTTTACTGGCTGTTATGCATATTGTCTCTGGCGTTATATCTTCTCTACTTCAATCATGACTAGCTACATGTTTTTCAAGGTGGTACGAGCTTTGTTTGCCGTGCCGAAGCTTATGTATGTGAGCTATGTGTCGAGGAATAATGCCAGGGCCACTGTGTTTATGATATTCTGATAGTTTGTATTTTGTTTCCTTGTTCCAGGGTTTATTCAAGGAGACGAGGATTATGGCTCAGGTAGTTGAAGCAGAAAAAATATAATTTTGGCTCGTGTATATGTTATTTTACAATCAAAAAATTATCTCCCATAAAACTTGTGACATTACTATCTCTATCTTCATACTAAACACAAAGCTGTAAATCTGTTTAGAACCGGCAGATTTTAGCGGTTATTGTACTACGTCATATTGTGGATCAAGGTCAGAACAATGGCCTTATAGGCATGATTCAGGTACGGATTAGAAGGGATTACCTAAGATGGTTTGGCACTATTATCTTATCAGTAGCCAATAGAGGTCTAGCAGCATGTACGGTAATTTTTTTTTTTGTGTACATATAAGTTCTCCTTGAACTCTATGATATCTTGCTTCTAAGCGCAAAACCATTTGCGACAGTGTGGTTTTTTTTTGGCAATCGGCTACACAAAATTTTTCTTACAGTTTATGCGTGGACAAATTTGCCGTTAACATACATACATACCCCCCCCTCCCCCCATCCCCCCGCCGACCTTCTTTATACTTCTTGCACCCTTAACACGCAAGCAGCTGCCATTTTGTCAAGCTGGCCGGCTTCGCAAGACGTCTAGCATCGTTGTTCAGAATGAGCACCTCGGATGCTGCTATAGCTACAGCTCCGAGCCTGGCGGCTGCCCCTAGGATGAAAAAACTACATGGCCGCGCATTCTATGAGAGCATTGGATGTCCAAAGTACATTATAGCGCCTATGGTTGACCAGTCTGAGTTTGTGAGTTCAAATATCACAATTCATATCTTTCCCATTGCATCTTTCCCGCCGACTGACCGGCTAACTTACTTAGGCTTGGCGCATGCTCACACGCTC
The DNA here is from genome assembly GCA_001640655.1 of Endoconidiophora laricicola. Classification (NCBI taxonomy): domain Eukaryota; kingdom Fungi; phylum Ascomycota; class Sordariomycetes; order Microascales; family Ceratocystidaceae; genus Endoconidiophora; species Endoconidiophora laricicola. Next base: position 97,369 of record LXGT01000068.1, on the reverse strand, counting down.
GTATATGCCCCCCGACCAAGTATCCTCCGTCCTAGCCTATACACCGATGCTCCACGCGCGCCTCTTCTCGAAAGACGCTAAATACCGTGCCTCCCACCTACAAGCGCAGCGCGATAACGTGCCATGGCTCGACGGCAACCCAAACATCGACCGGCCGCTTTTTGTGCAATTCTGCGCCAACGATCCAGCTGTCCTCCTAGAAGCCGCGAAATACGCGGCGCCGTATTGCGATGCTGTAGACTTGAACCTAGGCTGTCCACAGGGCATCGCCAAGCGCGGCTACTACGGCTCCTTTTTGCAGGAGGACCAGGACCTGGTGTACAGACTCGTCAACATCCTGCATGAAAACCTCGATGTGCCCGTGACGGCTAAGATACGCATTCTGGATACAAAGGAACGCACACTCGAGTATGCCAAGACCGTCCTTCGCGCCGGCGCGAGCATCTTGACCGTCCACGGCCGCCGTAGAGATCAAAAGGGCCACTTGACCGGCTTGGCTGACTGGGACTACTTGCGCTACCTGCGGGAAAACTTGCCAGCTGACACCGTCATCTTTGCCAATGGCAACATACTACAGTACGGCGACCTAGAAGAGTGCCTGCACGCTACGGGTGCCGACGGCGTCATGGCGGCCGAAGGCAACCTTAGCGACCCTGCCATCTTTGCCGGCATTCCCCTTCTTGTAAACAACGGCGAGCAGCCCATATCAACATTGCACCGCGAATACTGGGTCGGCGTCGACGGCCGCGGTGGCTGGCGCGTCGACGGCATCATGCGCCGCTACTTCGACCTGCTGTATCAGCACGCCGCCGAGCAGCCAGTGCCCTCGCGGCGCCCTCTCTTCATCTGCGGCGACGACGAGGCGTGGATCGCTGAGCAGGGGATAGAGGAAGAGAAGAAACAGGTTGCCGAGGAAGATGAGGAGGGGCCTGCACGCAAGAAGCGTAAGACGGCAGTGCCTCCGAGCCCCACGGCTGCTAAGGCGGCGAAAAACGCCCCGACAAACCCCAATTTCGCTGCTGTCCAGACGCACTTGTTTCATCTGCTACGTCACTTCGTGTCGCGCCACACCGACGTGCGCGATATGCTTGCGCGGTGCCAGCGCGGCGACTTGGTGGGCTACGAAAGGATTCTTCTCGCCGTGGAGCGCAAGGTTGCCCAGGGACTGATAGAGTACCGTCGGACAGACGGCAAGTCGTGGGAAGAGGAAATGGAAAAGTTAATTGCGAGCAAAAAGTCGTCGTTCTCAGGTGCTGGTAAGGCGGCTGCGGCTGCGGAGAAGAATATAAAGTCGAACGCGAATGGAGATGATATGGCTGTGAAGGAAGATCACATGGAACGGGCCGATGAGGATAGCCCGGATTCGTCAATTACAACCATCCGCAAATGCATACGGCCGTGGTGGGTGGCCCAACCCATTATTAGGCCTTTGCCTAAGGAGGCGCTGGCAAAAGGCAGCATTGCCCTCAGCAAGAAGAAGATAAAGGCACAAGGAAAGGAGGCCGGGGCTCTGGCAACCGCTGCTTGATGGACTGTGATTAGGACATATCATATTAGCCCACAAGGAACATTCCAACGTGCGATTATAGTTGTTGTAGGTTATGTTGTAGGTTATGTTGTAACAAAATAATATTGAAGCATTTTATTCCCTCCCCTAAAAATGTGGTTCTCAAAGACTGCGTCCATGAAATCTAACAAGAAAAACCCCAAAGGTATTAACTCTAATATGAACGAAATACAAAACCATACAATAACTGCTTTCTACTCATATTGTCTTCACCGCCTGCCGCGCTTGGTAGGCGGAGGTGATGGTGATTTAGAAAGTGACGGTGTACGTCTTCTCTTAGCGCTGCTAGCGCCTCTCACAGGACTGCGCGAGACTGATCGCAAAGGGCTACGCCGTCTATTTCCACCAGCCGCTGGTTTCTTGGCCAGCGGCGACCGCGATCTAGATGGTGATCTGGATGGACTTTGCTGGGCTCTACCGGGCGCCGATAGGCTACGGCTACGACTCCGCGAATATGAATCCGGCCTACGACGGCTGGTGGTAGTAGTAGTACGAGGCTTGGATCTGCGCTCTGGGGTAGGCGAGCGTGAGACAGAGGAGCTGTTGCGCCGGGCGCGTTTAGCAACAGGACTATATGCTCTCAAACGACGAGAATCACGTGATACTGATCTCGATATTGAACGAGATAGTGACCGTGACCGTGATCGGGACCGTGACCGTGTCACTGAACGGGAATAGCTACGGCGACGGATAGATTTGCGCACAGGCGAATGGGAACGTGACCGTGAGTGAGACCTCGAGTAGCTGCGTGATCTAGATCTGGACAGGGATCGTGTGGGCGACCGGGAGTCGTATGTCTGAGACCGCGAACGGCCACGGCCGGTGCGCTTTGGAGTGACTGACCGTGACCGACTGCGTGAGCGGGAATATCCTGAGGAGTAGCTAGAGACCGAATCGGAATCAGAATTGTCGGCCGCAGCAGCTGGCAAAGCGGGCTTGGGCATATTGACAAGATACTCGCGTGACTCTTCGGTAATGGCGCCCATACCAATACTGGTGAAGTAGTTGATAGAGAAGCGCACGTTACGAGGCGAGTCGCGCGGGAAGATGCCTTCATAGTACTGCTGCATTTGAGGGTCTAGAAGCCTTTCTCGTAGCTTCTTCATGCCGATAATTTCGGCGATATCCTGGAAGAGAATCTTGATGAAGATACGGCTGGATGAAGTGGTCTCTTCTTCGTTGATGTGAATAACGCTCAGCGTATGCCAGCCCAAGCCGTCGAAGGCGAACATGTGGCCGAAGAAACGAGCTACATTACGTAGGCGGTTCGTCTCGAATCTGTGGATCGTCTCATATGTATTTGTAAACTGTTTTTCGAACAGCTCGGTCCACATGCGGTTGAGCTTGGCAAAACGCTCGCCGATAAGACCGAAGAACTTCTGGTAAGTATGCTCCTGAGCACAGCATTCCATAATCATAGAGGGTAGTTCTTGTTCAAAGCCTGGCGGAATTTTGACACGGATGAGTTTGTGCACAGCTTCTTCGGGGTCCATGGAACTCTTGATTGTCAAGTAGATAGTACGACGAAGGTTGACAAGGTCGGCGTTGGACTGATCTTTGATCTCCATTTGCTTTTCTTCAGCTGCCTCTTCATCGTCTGTCTCATCGCTATCATCATCGTCGTCATCATCGTCATCGTCGCTACCGGAAACCTCGCCAAGAATCTCAGCCTTTAGGCGTTTATAGGCAGCTTCAGATGCCTCAAAATCGGGATCGTACTTGAAGATGTTAAGCATATCTTGGGCTTGTAGATCGTCGTCATCTAAAGATAGTTTGTGAGTGATCATGTCATCTTCCTCCAAGATGTCCAATTCCTCTTTGACAGCTGGGTTATCTTTAAAACTATCCTTGCGGATCTGAAATAGAACTTCGACGGCATATTGGACACGCTTGTCAATCTCACCCTCGTGTAGAATCTCACGGAAGCGATCCCACACAAGCATAACCGGGCGAGGTTGCATATCTGAAAGGAACTCTCCAACTTCCTTCATGAAACCAACAGCAATTTCGACACTGTCATCAGTAGGCTTGTTGAGCAGAAGCAAAAGAACCTGCAACGCAATGAATTCATGTACAACCTGTTGGTTGGTGAGATGTGCTAGGAACGTTGTCGATGCTAAGCATACTTTCTTGTCGTTGCGCTTGAATGCTTTGCGAAATTGTAGAATCAAACGTGAAACTAAGAGCTCACCGACTTGTGGAAGTCGTGAGTTCACAGCGGCTGCAAGCACGGCAAACACGGGCGTGAAGCCAAGAGAAGCAGCCTGTGCCTTCATAAGAGAACGACAAAACAGGCCACGTCCTCGAACGAGGTTCTCCTCGAATAATTCGGGCACAATATGCTTGATATTCGAGACATTACATTTATTGATAAGCCCATTGATCGCTTTTTTCAGGGCTTCCCAGTGAAACTTTTGTTGAATACGCTTGCTCTCTTCACTATCGTCTTGGCCAAGCTGAGCCTGAAGAGCCCGCAGTCGGGCTGGTGGGATATAAGTGCCACCACTGCGCAGATCCATGAGCTTTTGGTATTCTGCCTTCAATAAAGCCTGTTTAGTAGCTTCTGACTTTTCAATCTGGTCCGGCGCTGAGACAACAGCATCCTGCGGTGTTAAAGACTGTGTTCGCGAGCGGACATGATCTGGAGATGGTGAGCGGCGCGCAATGGACTGAGAACGAGAACGAGAACGGGAACGAGAACGGGAAGGGGAGCGGGGTGCTGAGCGCTCGCTATGTGTGGGAGAGACAGAGTCATCGCGGGCGACAGAACATGAGCTTGAACGGGATGGCGATTGTTCAACTGGCTTCGGCTTTGGGGTTGGAGACCGAGAGCGGGAACGAGAAAGCGACTGGGTAACCGGTCTAGCAGAAACAGGCGAATTGGCTTTTGATACAGATCGAGACCTAGTCAGAGATCGAGACGTGCTGGTGTTCGAGCGGGGTGCCATTGTTCGAGATCAGAGTATAGCTTTGCTGCGTATATCGCAGGTTGATATGTTTGAAGGAGTTGTTGGAGTCGCGCCTGGGATGCGATATTATGTAACGCGAAAAGGAAGTAGATACGTTGTCTTCGCGACAGGTTAGGCCCAGAAAGCTAACAAGCCTTCAACAGCATTACAGAAATGTAGCAAGAAAGGGAGGGAAAAAGAGGAAAAGCAAAAGCCAATACACGAAAACAGCGTGCTCTATAGAAGTGAAACTTGCCTTGCTAGAAAAATGTACGAGGCTGAGAAAATGGCTTCCTTGACGCTGGTCCTAACTTTTTTTGGCAAGGTAACAATAGGATTGGTACGCCACAGGTACCAATTTAGCGCCACGGTCATGTCGCAGCCACAGTCAGCTAATCTGGACAAGGCCCCTCCCAACCAAGCTTTAGCGAAACAAGGACTCAAAACAGAGTCGCGTCGGTTGCAAGCTCAAGCTGTCCAGATCGATAGTTATCGTAGAATGATATTCAGCAGGGGAGACTGCATTGCTCTCAGATTCCTTTTCTGTCCTTGAGAAGCTCGTAGACGTCCGAATACCGCCATCGTCTATCATATTATACTTTCCTCGTGAACCAACGAGGCAACCTGCGTTTAGTTGTGATAAGACGCTTCAGCTCGAACCTTTAGTCGTACATCCCAGCTAAGTGGCATCCGCCCCACTAAAACCGTGCCTACGATCTTCAACTTCAACATCCTCGTTGTTCCCTTTCTTCCTCCTCGTCGAAGCCCAAGCTTGCTTCATCCATTCATATTCTCTTCTACGCCGTCTCCCATCTTGCGATAATATTTGCTGTGGAAATTTACCCTTCCCAGAATAATCGCTATCATACTACATTTGCGAATAGCCTCGTTCACAAACTCCATACTCTACAATGGTACGAGACTCTCTTTCTCTATCTTCCCATACGAGGATCGCCTCGTCTCCCAAACCTAGAAATCCTCATCGCCGTCTATTGTATCTTCACATACTAACTACTCTGTATTGTTTCCTTCAACTACAGCTTGATAAACTCATTGGTTTCGCCATGCTCGTGGCTTCCTCCGTCATCTTCCTCTACTACACGCTATGGACGCTAGTTATGGTATGCAAACTCAACAACAACGCTGATTTCCTCTCGCGAACTTCCTATTTCCAAGCTTGAACGCCGACGTTCTGTAGACTGTAACATCCGTTTCGTATTCACTAACCATCTCCTTGCCTGTGTATAGCCCTTCGTCGACGATGACCATCCCTTACACAGCCTTTTCCCTCCCCGTGTCTGGGCTATCCGTATACCTGTTATCCTCATCCTCGTCGGCGGCGCCATTGTCGGCTCGTTCATCAGCACCGTCATGATCCGCAGCAACCATAAGAAGGCCGCTAAGGCCAAGGCCGCTGCTACCAAGAAGAAGGCTTAAATACTAGAGCTAGCTATGCTACTTTTCATACACACTCTCAGTATTAGCTTCTTCGTAGCTTCTTCATAGTCATGCACGTAAAGACCATGTAGTTATATACTACTGCTATTATAATACCCACCGCTTTCTTTACTCGTTATCCAATAATTTCGTAGCGTCCTATCGTATTACTACGCAGCCTATCGTGGTTGCATGTCACAATATAAGCCGCTATTAGGCCAGATTTTACTTGTTGCTTTCGAGGGTGAGAGACCTAACGGAACTCAGGACACACTTTGATCTTGCTTACGCCTCCTGTCTCGGCGCAACTATACTTGTGCATATAATGTCTATATCACAATGATATATATTTCAACTATATCGCTCTAGAGCATTAGGATTAGAAACAGTGAGACGCATTTCTAGTAAAGTAATACCTATAGCTTTGGAACATTGTATATAAAATAGATGAAATCAAACATATATGATAAAATATAATACATGATCACTAAAAACAGCAGTTCATCTTCTTATTGTATTTATTGATATGACCATAGAGCCGAAGACAACAGCAGTCTTCCTGTAGAAATACTGATCCATAGAGATAATCAAACCTAACTGCCTTAAAAAAGATATCATACTCACTTAGAGATGCTACATGTAAAAATCTAAGCATACATGGATAGATAGACAACTATTGCAAGACCATAACCAAGCGGTGATAGATTTTTTTGGTTGAACATGGTGATAACACTACGTTCACATGCGAATTTATTGAGTTTTTTTTCGTTCTTATTTTTTGAAGAGAATTACTCCATAAGCATGAAAAAGTAAAAACACCACGCAAATTATAGCACAAAGCACGAATATGGTGAAAGCTTAGCATGATGTTTCCCATCAGCAACGGTTATCAAACTCTCTGATCAGCGTAATCGAGAATTTCGCAATCGTCTTCAAAGATGCCTTCGTCTATTTCAGACGCATCTTGGTGGTTTCCACGACGCCAACGAGTAGTGACGATGATTTGATCACTCGAAACAATATCCCGGGTCCTTTCCATCTCTAGTCCGTTAAAGACATGAGTGTCGTTAAATGAAGATTCCATATCATCATAGCTGTCCGGAAACCCAAGATCAAGCTTAACGATGCTGAGGGGCTGTCCGAAAACCCAAACAGCATGCTTGGGAACCACTGGCGGAGACGGAGTGGCAAGTGTTTCATCATTATAGTGAGTATTTGCTGCAGCAGCGGCTTTCTTGCGGCTTTTCTTCGACTCGCGCCTGTGTTCGAGCGTTGATTCCTCGTGACCAATACTAAGATCGCCAATAACAGCGCTAGCAGTATCAGCACACAGAGAGCTCGAAACAGACTGAGACTGATACTCATATAAAGCTACACGGCGATCAGTGTGGAAAGGCTGGTAAGGAGCATTGGACTCGATTTCTGCCTCCGGAATGGTTTGTTCAACACTCAAAGGGATAATAGTCTTCTGACCATTAGACTTCACCGTCTGGTCAATAAGAATAGTATTTCCAGCTTCCATCTCATGATCCGACATAACCAACTCATCAACATCTGCAGACAGAAAAGTTTTGACACGGTCAGAGATACGATTGTCTGGGAGCATAGGCATTGGTAGATCTGTGTACGTGCTATCACGGAGGTGGCGAGCCTTGAATGACGGTGGTAACGACAGTCCCGCAGTTGTCGACATGCGGCGTGATTTGGAAGGGAAGCTGCGTACTATACCGGTGCTGGAAACATGCAGCACGTGATGATGCTTCACCGTAACCCATGCAACACATCCAGGAGATGGTGGACGAGAGTTTGGCCGAAGAGGAATAGTAACTCTGTTCTCGGCATTTTGACGTAGCTGGTTGATGGCATGTCCTGTCTTGCCAATGGAACTGCTGATACTAGCAGCAATAATTCGTCCACCATGGCTAGCAGACTCCACCAAATGAGATCCAGTGCTAACCTGTGCATTTGCACTGCTACGGCGCGAGCGAGTCATCATTAGTGGCCGCGCAGCGACACCAAACGCCGCACCCAACGCATTAGAGGCCATTGAAACTGCAGAAGTGCCAGTCCCTTCGGATGATGCTTGTGACACGCTACGTTCTTCAGTACGACGACGAAGGGGCGGCCAAGCAAACGCAGTTGATGGCATATCCAGAAGATGGACAGTGCCCTTTTCGGTGACCATAGCAATCTGCTCACCAATTGGACGAGTCCATGCAACATCGACTATGCGGGCTTCTGTCATGCGAGAAAATTGGGCGACATGACGGACATGGACACCGAGCCCGGCGGTAGTAGCACCACTTCCGGAGACTTGAATCAAAGAGGACTTGGTATGTTGAGTGCGCATTAGATCCCATACCGTCTGGATATCACCCTTAGCACTAGCAGTAAATAGCGACAGGCCACTTGGTGAAAATGAGAGATAGCTGCAGCCCCCGACTATGGGGAAAGTGGTGAAGGGATGGGCGTTGGTCAAGTTCTTGATATTTTCTAGATCAACTAGGCAAATAAGTCCTGGCTCCTTGGCAACAACGGGTGTCATAGTACCATGAGTAGGAGGGAACTCTGAGCTCGGCTTGGAAGGGTGTGAGAAACCCCAAACTTGCTGGCTGTTAGGTGGTGATCTAGCGATTGAGGCAGAACTAGGCTTAGACCAATATGATTGCCATGCTTGCATGCCCTGTGCACTCACCCATTTCGCGCCATGGATGACTTCTTGAGTAGTCTCACGCATGAGCTTGTTCATGAAGTTTCCAGTAGCAGGTTGATCAACTGCGGAGGACACACTAGGAAGTTGTGGAGGTGACGAGTGAGTAACTCCAGGTGCTTTCCCAAGTAAGGGGACGACAATTTTGGCTTTGGTAGTGACCTGCGATGAAGGAGCCGGTGGGCAATAAGCAAGCCAGCGCCCACCCAACGCCAAAATCGGCTGAAGTGTACTAGTACGGGGTGTGGCATTTAAGATTTGAGTAGTGTTAGAGCAATCGACAGCATCGTTACGTAGTCGTTGCTGAATGGAAGTCCACAACTTTGCGATACAGCTGAAATGATCGTCGCTACCTTGATCACGAGGAAGCTGGCTGAAAACCCAGATCTCGCCTGATTTGTCTGATGTGACTGTCACAATTCCCGCATCGGCCTTAAGATGTAGTAAACCAGAAGGAGGTGGAGGTGTGAATAGCTCGTGTGTGATGGAAACTGTAGAGTTGATTGGCACAGGTGGAAGGCGGAGAAGAATATCCACGAGCTCATTGGTCCTAAGAGAATAGACTTCAACAGATGTCTGGTAAAACTCGATCTTGTGAGGCAATCCATTCAAAGTAGCATTCACTTTTTGACCACCACCAAAGCCACCACCTATGGTAGTCTCTTCTGGAATCATGGGGCCATGAATGACAACAGCTACCAGAGGAGAACGATCATCTTCGCCCTTCATGATCCACGGCAAGATTTTGGCGTTGATGACACCTCCACGCAGACCAGTCAACTTTAGACTAGAGTGAAGCACCCGCTTCAGTGCATAAACATTCAATCCTCCTTCGTAGCCAGAAAGCACAACATTCTCCATAGAAAGAGACGTCTTATCGCCATGCCTACGTGGCAGAGTATCAAATCCGTGGTAGTACCCATGGTCGCCAGCTCTAAGTTCAGTCTGAGATGAGTCGGCATCCAGCTCTTGTGTTGAATAGAAATGAGCCGGATTATTGCGTGCGAAAGGTGCACCAGACAGTGAAGCACCACGAACATGCAGTAATGAGGGAGCCATGGAGCTACGTCTAGGGTCGATGTTCGCATTGGAAACAGCTGCAAGGTGAGATGAGTCAACCTGATAGCTGTAGGGCCTCGTAGAAGTCGATGGCTTGATACCCATCATTTGATTGGTAGGAGACCATGCCATGTCATTTCTAGTTGAATCCTCATAGCTTGATGGCTGCGTAGATGGCGAATCTATAGCATGCTCAGGTGAGTATGACATTTGCTCAGGCACAGCCCAACCTTTCCCAACGCTAGGTGCAGTACCTATAGAGGCAGGCGTAGTAGAATACGCATCGTATGTCGAGGATGGGTTGGTTATATCACGACGTGGTTGGGAAGTAGATATAGCCTTTGGCGGTGACATATCAGTCTCCAATGCAGAAGGGGATATGTCTGTCGACGGTGGGGTTATGGACATTGCTTCATGCCTAGAGGTGAAGTATGTTAGCTATGGTTGATGGGTGTGGTGTAAAGAAGATATATATGGGGTTAGCTTACTGTGGTTGTCGTTTTATGGACCCAACGGCTTCTCTAGCATGTTTCTTGGGCTTTGCTGCAAATAATATCGATTAGAACAGTCAGATACTGAGTAAACAAGTATATATTTAACTTACCAGGCATAGGGAACCCAGACCGTAGCAGTTATAAGGCGACGCGAAGTTCCTCTAGCGATCTTGGTCTAAAGGACAACAAGATCCCACAAACTCCCAGGGGAAAATGAGTAGTTGACGGCGATGATCGGATTATATGAATATTAAGAGAATGTGGGATGATCCAGAACCAGAAACGGTATTATGTGATTTGATCTGTTTATAGAGCGTAGACAAAAAAACAAAAGCGGTCTCGATGATACGAGTGGAAGGTATGGGTGGAGCTGCAAGTCCGTTACAGCGCAGAGCAGCCAGATAGACAAAATGCTACGGCGATTCAGTGTTTAACTAAGTGTATCGAGAGCGTATTTGCGACCACGATACGATAGCGTGAACTTGTTTAAGTTCACAGCACTGCCGGGAATGCGAAAAGAGGCGACACAAAAGAAAAGTACAATATAAACAAAAGAGAATGAGTCGCTGAAAGTTTGTGACGTGGTGCGATGCGAAGAAAGATAGAGTTTGATTAAAAAGTAGGATATGCGCAATGATTGATGTGGTATGAAATGCAAGATGAAGTTATGACGATAGATAAGTTGAGCAACGCCGAACGAAAGTAGTAACTAAGAAGCAGAACAAGGAAGGACTAGCCATGCAAGTGGCCAAGAGCAAAACGAAAATGTGGAGCAGCACAAAGCAGGTTATACGCAGCTTTGGCTTAGTGTTTAAGCAAGAACCCCGAAAGAAATGACGAGCAGGCAGCGGCGGTGATGGGGCAGCTAACTGCACAAGTACAGAATCAACAAAGAAACGAAAGCCGGCCGGCCGTCAGACTGGGTGAGCCGGGAATATTAAAGGGTAACAAAGAAAGAATATTGGTATCTGCAGATGCAGATAGTTACGAAGCGGTCGTTTTTCGTCGTTTTCGTCAAGGTCTTCCGGGCTAGTAGCGCCGCTGATATAGGCGGTTCTACTGAGTAGGTAGTTCAACGAGTGGAAAGCGACGTGTTAGTGTACATCAGTCGCAAAAGCAATTATCGAGTCAGGCTTCTGAAGCAAGAGTTGTGTTTGCGGTCGTGAGTATGTGTGAATGTATGTAACAGGTTTATGAGTTGCAGAGAAAGAAAAAAAAGAGAGGGAAAGGAAAAGAAGAAAGAAGACCGGATTCGAAAAGCCAAGGTCAAGGTCAAGAAGGAGCAGGTGGATGGATTGAGAGCCTGCGTACGGAGTAACAGACTTGAATAGTACCAGGAAAGCTACTTTATCTTGCTGTAAATAACAATATGGTATAACTTTAACCAGCTGCTGATTTCAAATAACCTAAGAGCAATATCATCTATCCGTGATTCATTTACTTTCACGCTCTCGATCCGGCAACACCTACTTCTATTCTATTACTCTTAACCACCATGGGGAGCGTGCTACTGTGTAGGCCTTATCACTAGCCAAGTGATAAGGGAACAAATCAAAGCTCGGTATCGCTGGCCGTGGCCGGAGGAGGGGGAATTTCAGGATGCTGTGAATCCAAGAAGCGCGTGGGCTGCTACTCTATGTTTATTGACTCTATCGCCGTTGACTATACTGCTGCGATTGCGATACGCCTAGTTCCAGGTCGAGCTATATGTATATTGTTCGCTTGCTTTCACACCTAACAAAGTACATAGATGATCAAGTCGTATGCATGGATGTATCCACGGTACCTGGTCAGGGGTGGATAAAGAGTCTAGATAAAGCACACACCGGGGCCAGTCATTCACTCATTCAGCAACATGAACGCCAGACGAGTCACACGGCAAACAATAGTAACAGAGGCTTCTTCCTTTCTTCTTATTATGACCCCTTATGTCATACGCTATGTCATAGGACCAAATTTCACTAGCCATCCAGTCTGTTGTAACCGTGCTATATGCAATACGCCTAGCGACAAATACATACTAGCCTTTCTACAGCAAAATATTACCCAAGTTACCGTAAGAATTTGCTTCTTTCATCTCTCATGTGCATTTTGCTTTGCTTCGCTGTTGCTATTACAAATATGTGGTTTTTATTCGGCGTGGTGGGATCATAATGAGAACCTAGGCTCTCAGTCCCTCTGCATTCTTCCACATGGCCCTGCATAAACGGGTGACTCGGTATGGCGAGGCTGCATTTATGGAATACATATAGAGAACAGAAAAGAAGGGCTGTCCTGATCTAAGCGTCTGCCTATTGCTATTATCAAATAACTAGTCTTAGTCACCCCTTCCAAAAGTCTCCAGGGGCTACCACCCACTAAACACATGTTCAACTTAGCGCCCCCTCCCCCCCCTCCCGAAAATGAGGCAAGTACTTAACACGTTAACAGATAACGCCTATAGAAGATAACACTCCCGTTAGAGGGGTGTGCCAGGATACTAACAAAGAGGGGAGGGGGCGGCTTCCGAAGCTAGGCTGAAGAGAATAAAGGAAGAATAGAGATATGCCAGCACCTATTGCACTAGTGAGAATGACGCTGAAGAGGAGATGAGATAACCGCTGCAGCGTAAACCCAGCATCGCCTCTCTCTTAAGGTTACTGTTCTTAGATGTTCATAGAAACAGGAACCTCCAACCGGTCGCAACAACTGCAAAGCGCGAAGCCAGGCAGACCCGCCATCCTCTATCGTGCTGCCTTCTTTGATTATGCCAGGCCCCCGGCCGATTCAGAGGTCGCTTTGCTGCTGGCTTCTGATGCTGCTAGTCAACAAGCCAGCCCGTCCAATAAGACGCGGTTGGTAGGCATCTAGGTCGGGTCCCGCGCTGGTTGCGCTAGCCAACCAGAGAAGCTGCAATGGCCCAATTAGTTAATGGCCTGGACGGGACTCTCAGCATTCGATGTATCACTCAACATTGAGGACGCCTCTAGAGAGTGTAGATAAAGCCTCTGTACCTATTGGAGAAATACGTAAAGCTATAGTCCTTCTGTATTTTCGATCAATAGCCGTTGTTGCCGTTTAGTCAAATCTATCGCTAGACCATGTGCAAAACGAACCTACTCGACTCAACTTTGTCTCAAAGTTGTGCGGGTTGTTTGTTCCGTGCTATTAAGCAACCCGATATCATGGTATTTGTTGGGGTTAGGATAACACAGCTTTTCGCTTCTCGGCTACTCGTTCATCTAGTTCCTCTTAAAGCTCCCTAAGTTTGCTATTTCTTCTGCTTTTCTCCCAGCATGAGCCAGACTTTACCTCCAAGTCAATGAAAAGGGATATAGTCAGGTTGCACTTAATACCTCTCTCTCAATGTCCTTTTCACTGTTTCTTCCTGATTCTTCCGGTCTCTCTTTCTTCTTTTCTTTGATTGTCTCCCTGTCCCTGGCTTGAGCCTGCGCCGTGGTTCTCCCTCGTCTCGCTTCTCTGATAATGGTACAATCATTTGCCCATAGAAGGAGACAGAGAAGGCTGACTAGGGGCGGAGAACACCATGTATACAAGTTTTTCTTCTTTTTTCCTTTCAATCATTGATCTTATTGAGTTTCTAGAACTATGAAGATACTGTATACAAGTGTCAATATATAAACTTGAAAAATAGTTAGCTGTGAATGCCCATAAACATATTCGTTGTGTCAAGAGTCCCTGTTTTACGTTCTGGGCTACAGAAATAGAGACTCAATTATGCACGGAGAATTACTCAGACCAAGCGATAATAGAAGACAGTGTAGCTACTGAGCATAATACAACACATGACTAGCTATTATTTCGTAGCGTTTCTGGTCTTGCTCTTTTAGCCGTAAGGCCGCCTCCATGTAGCATTGGATTTCCTCCCAACTCAGATAACAGCTTCCCCAACCTAACCCCCTGGCCACCCCTTCAGTACATTGTAGCTCTGCTGTTATTGATATACAATTGTGAAATGGGGGTGATACCCCGCCAGAACGCGTCATAGCTGTTATTCCAAAGGCTGCTAGGCGTCCCCAGCAATGATAAGCCAAAGTTCCAGTCGGGGCGCATAGTATTCATCTTCATAGGAAGCACAGGGCACAGACCAGCCATCTTGTACAAGCAGTGCAGCACAGCACACACAACATATTAGTGCAGCACAGCATAGCACCTTTTATGATTGTAATGCTCGTAGTGAGGTTGAGCCAACGGCGCTCTGATTGTCAAGGTCAGCTCCCGGGTACCCCAGGACAGAACAAGATATGAGACAAGGTTGCTACTACAACGTGCTTATCCGTAAGAGTCATCTTTCCCTGTCATTTTCTTTACTTGTATCTGTATATGTACCTGTATCTGCTGTCTGACCGTGTTGAGGAGAGCGTGTTTGTCTCTAGCCAGCTATGTACTGTCCAATCTTGCTTTGTCCCGAAGAGGTGCAGTATTAATGCATAAAAAACCGTTTTTGGCCCTCTATCATTTGCTACTGTCGTTTCGTCACAGTGTGCTCTGGCGGCTAGCCACTGATAATGACTACGTGATTGTGAAATGAAGCCTGATGAGCGCGAATGCAAGACAAAAGCCTCATTCGCGGCCGTCTATATGACACTATATATTGCTGTCTCCAGTGCCAGATCGTAATAGGGCCGCTGGAACCAACATTCTTTCAAGTTAATTCGGTACATGCATGAACATTCGCAAGATAAGCCATGGTATCTGTTGAAGTCTAGCCCGTTCAGCCGCTGTAATGCTACTGGCGAAAACACGAACCTACATATGCTTCTTCCTATCCGTCAATCCACTCCTCAATATCTCGATCCGCCTAAGATAGCGAGATAATGTCTGAGAAACGAGTAACAAAGACAGAAAAGGCCACGGTATCTATCTAACTCGTTCTGTGCCGTTGTTTACCAGCGCTCATTGATTGATATGATAGCTCGTGTTCTGCATGTTCCTAATTCGCTGTCCAGCGGCCTGGTTTGCCGCGTACCGAGGCCGGATAATACAACGCCGCTAACGGAATTACCATTTACTACCAAAAACTTTGATGTAAATCCCCTCCCGGGACTAACCTACAAGATGTAATAGTGATAGCTACCACACGGCGTACGTAGATGAGGAATCCACCCCTCTTTATACTGAGAACGCCAAGTCATACGATACTACATACAAATACTATAGTGCAAGCAGTTATATAACTAAGTGCCGTTATCGTATATAAGGAGATATTAGTGAAGACAATTATATGTACTCTTTATGGCTTCCCAAGAACCGTGACACTACACAAAACGTGACTAGAAAACATATCATACTAGGCTAATATTCTTTTATACAATACTGTTGAATTATATTTAGAAGCGTTTCACACGGTCCCATTCCCTGTGACTATAAAGACTCATAATTGTTCATGAGAACAGGGCACGTACTAATTTGCGAGCTGACGCGGAGATATTAGAAATGGCGTTAGATGGCATGCCATGTTGGGGATGGTTCGCATACAAGTATTACTGTGGCTTGGCTTTGAATCTTCTAAGAGATTCCATGAAAGGAAATAGCACAGGTTAGATAAGTAAGCCTTCAAATCATGCTAGCGTAGTGGGAGCTGACCAAGTCAACAGAGGCCATATCACATGGCCAGAAAAAAAGAAAAAGGAACAAACAAGAGGTCGCGTCATGAACTCGTATAGAGCAATAAAGAGGATTCTGATACTGTGTTTAGCAAAACAAGACGAGACTTGCCCCTCACTTTAACCAGCCAACAGCTTCGCTACTTCGTACTACCTGTACTAGTATATTAAGTAGACAGCACAGTTATCAGTTTCTAACTCATTACTCGATTAGTGAGTTATCTTACCTTTTTTAAACCACTAACCAATATCTGATCGGCCTCATGGAGACACTTCAACGGGAAAATATAACTGTTGCCAAAGGAAAAGAGGCAAAAGTTGGCCTCGAGGCGCCGTTATATGGCCGACTAAGCTACAACAAGCCGAGCCAATATGAATCTAGAATAACGACACGAATAATGCCAGAGGCCACCCCGCGGCTAAGTCTGTCATCTGATCTAGATCCCATGCTCAGCTGAGTAAACTTTTCTACCTTATCTCTTTTTATCTGTCCCTTTCTTCTTTGATCCGAACCATTCTGCTTGTCCCCAACAAATTTAGAAATCAGGGCAAGATAGAGGCAATGAATAGCCACGTTTCTTGCAAGTATAGATATCTTGACTGTAGAAGCCTAAGGGGGGAGCGAGGTACATAGTAGAGGATTTAGGGGCGATAAATAATATCAGAAAACTAATATCAAATGGTATGCCAGTGATTTACTTGTAGAATAGGATTCTAAACATGTATAAGAAATACAATCAGCCTTAGAGATAGATGCCATTCTATATTCACAGAATAGCTCAGTCGCAAGCAATGAAACTCCTTAAATCAGTCACCCACGCGGTCTCTACCGCTTCATATGCACAATAAGTACTCACATTAAGGTATTATATGAGCGAAGTTCCTCTATCTGGCGCAACCACTTCTGTTTCTCTGTCTAGTAACTAATCTGACGTGGTTTGATTGCGTAGCAATGAACAATATGTAGATAAATGGATAGATTTTGTATTATGGAATGTGTGCTGATTGAAAGCGTATGTATACGCCATCTATGTTGTTGTAATAAGCAGTAGCGTCCTTTTTTCACATCCCTCCACTAAAATAATATTCTTGGCCGAGCTACTTCGAAATAATAAGGAAAGGAAAGGGTCTTTAAACCAACCTGTGCTTAGTACATGGTGCACTTGATAGTATGATCCACTGTTACATGGTATGCATGAATGGCTTCAAGTTGAGTGCGCGATATTTAGTATTAAGAGAACTGAGAGATAATGTTGATAAGTGCATAGATACGCAGATAGCTTATTAATCATGGCGTTCAATATGCCATCCTAAAACAGTAGTGCGCTACGGTGACGCCTTCGTGGATATCAATGTGCAAAAAGATGAAATAAAAGCAAACACAAAATGGAAGGAAAGCAGTTGGAATAGTACACTATTTCCACAGCAAAGAAGGGACATATCATATTCACACATGGCCGTCGGGGTTTATCGCCTTCAAAGACAACGGCATGCTTCGTTGTCATGTCTTAATGCCGCGCGATGTCACTTCCCCCTTCTCACCAATATTCAAGTTCTTTCGACATTCAGGACAATACCACTTTGTAGTACGCCGTGGAATCTCCCTGAGGTCCACGCAAGGCAAATGGAACCATTGATACTGGCATGCCTAATATTCGAATATGATACGTTAGCATATAATGTCTCTAAACAAAGAGGAAAAAAGAAAGAGACAGAGATAAAAGAAAATAAAGCAAATCGATCGATATCTAACTAGCTGTGGATTGACATACTTCGTTCTCGCAAGCAATCATAGTACCGAAGCTCACACGCTTACAAACACAATAGCGCGGCTCATTGGGGTCGATTGCATTGCCATCTTCATCAACTTCATCCACCTCCTGTTCCGCCGACTGATGCGCCTTGTCCTTCTTCGGTACCC
Source organism: Endoconidiophora laricicola (assembly GCA_001640655.1). Taxonomy (NCBI): domain Eukaryota; kingdom Fungi; phylum Ascomycota; class Sordariomycetes; order Microascales; family Ceratocystidaceae; genus Endoconidiophora; species Endoconidiophora laricicola. The sequence continues at coordinate 79,627 of LXGT01000068.1, read as the reverse complement.
GAGCCTTCTTCCTTGTCGCAGCCTTGCGCTTACCCACGGCGCTATTATCACCAGAACTAGTAGTATTCGCAGGCCGTTTCGTGCGCTGCTTGTTCGCCAAAGGAGTTCCACTAGCAGCCACAGTAAGGGCGCTAACAGCGGTTGTTGTCGACATAGCGGCGGAGGTAGCGATAGTAGTGCTAGTGTCTGTAGAAACGAGTGTCGCCCGTGTCGCGCTTGCACGCCGAGGTCTATCTACTGAAGGCACAGATAGCGGTGGGTCTTGTGCAACATTTCCCCGAGAGTTTGGCCTCCGCGAGGCAATCTGGTCGGGACCGGACGTAGATCCGGGTGTTGTGCTACGCGAAGATGACTTCTTTTGCGTTGATATTGAATCTAGGTGCTGTGGCATACCCTCCGTTGACATTGCCGACGTGGTGGGTGAGATTGTGCCTTGTTTCTTAAAGCCTTCCACCCTTACGTCACGTCGTGCCATATCGCGCGTTGGCGGTAAGATGGGTGTTGTAGACTTGCGGGGAATTACAGGCTCAATAGACGGCTTGCCTGAAACTGTAGTTCCTACGCTGGATGGAGATGCTGAGTTTCTAAACCCAGATGAATGCATATCACAACCCGCTTGTGCAGTTACATGTGCCGGTAGTGGCACAGGAGTTGTTGATTGTAGTACTGATGGCGGTGCCGGTGGTGCCGGCGTGGCCATGGACTTCGCATCACTCCCATTACGAGAAATCTTGGGTGGCGGAATTGGAGTCTCGACTTTGATCCTCTTCGTGGCAGTACGATGAACACTTGCAACTGGAGTAGAGGAATGAGGAGCTGCTACCATTGATGTGGTTTTGGTCAAGCTACTGCTATCTGTATTCGTGGCAGTTTGTGATACGGATGTGTCTGCGCTTACTTCTGGTGTGTTGGAACTTTCATCGTCACCAAGCACTCTCTTGCGTTTGATTGCCGACCGAGATGCTGCCTTGGTGGTAGGTTTCCCGCCATCGGCTGAATTAGAGCCGAGTATCATCTTCGCAATTTCTTCCACTTTGCGCTCTGATGCCTCTGCCTCCTCAGCTGCCATTTTAGCCATAGCTTCGCGCTTTAGCTTTTTGGCCTCGTTTAACTTCATACCCTTATTACTCGAAGATAGACTCGAGTCTGCAAGAGCTTCAGCCGTAAGGACACCATCCGGAACTGCTGCTGCTGCTGCCGGATCTGGTGCAGATGGTGGGATAACTTCCACGAAATCTTTGCCCTCCTCTTGGGCCTTCTGCTTGGCAGCGTTATAAGCCTCTGGTCCACGTCCGAGATTGTTAAGCTCGCGAGCAATCATGGTGTCACTTGGGCTCCATGTGGCATTTTTCTTCATGCGTTTTCTCAACTTGGCAAGCTCAAATGGCGTGAGTCTCAACCAAGGAGCATCTGGGCTTCCGGGCGGTGCGTTTGCAGGTGGTGGTTTGAGCATACCAACTGCTGCCGCTGCCGCTGCAACCATCGCAGGAGAAGCACTAGATAACAAAGATGTGTTCTTCGGTGGCCTACCAATTCGGCCTGTGTTCTTGCTGCGAGGTGCTGGTGTAGATATTGCTGGCTTAAAGGGCGGTGATGGTTCCGGCTCCTCCTCTGAAGACGACTCGTCGTCATCCTCACTGATAGATTCATCGTCTAGTTCGTACGGCGCAAGAACCTCACCCGGGATGATAATCTTAGGGGTGCGGGGCTTTCTATGTTTGGGTCCATCTGCGGGTTTCTGTGCTTTCTTCACTATTTGGATCTGCTTTGCAGGGACGGCGACGATTTTCTCCTGGCTTTCTGGAGTTGGGTAGTTCTCCAGCATTGCAGTGAGCTTCGACAGCAATGTCGAAGCCTTGTTATAGTGCCGATTAACGTTTTCATACATGCGCAACGCTTCAGCATGTGAATATACGCGCGATCTGAGAGCTAGCTGCAGATGTTCTGAAATAACGCCACGCAGCGGAATCGATGATAGCCGATCATCATTTGATATATCAGGAAGACTAGCCCACTCAGTAGATAGCTTGTTGATGTTTTGCGACGAGTTTTCGTAGGTGCTGTCGAGGTGGGTGATAAGTTTTAAGGACCGTATCATGTCCGACGGAAGGTGTTCCGTGAAGTCAAGGAAGTCTGTCACAGTCGCCTGTGCATCTGGGTCGGCCCGCGTATCCATTGCTTCTAGTGATTCGCGTAGGGACCGCTGTTGCTGCTGCTGTTGTAGCTGTTTCTCGCTTTTCTGTTGTTTATTCTGTAATTGCACAGAAGGCAATGATGGCGGCACCGGTAAGTTGGTGCTAGTCGTGCTGCGTGATGATATAGCTTCAGCACCTCCTAGATGGGAGGCAATTTCGCAAGGGCTCATAATGGGCGCAACCGAACGTCCATGCCGAACGCGCCAACGCGTATGAATTGAAATACAGTGAAATTGAGATGTCGCTCGATGACAAAAGTTGATAGGCAGCAGTTGTGACAGCTTGTTTGCGACGCGTTGCTGGTGGTGATGCGACGATTTCGTAGTTCACTCGTAGGATGAGTTGTCTATCTATGTGGCCCGTGCTTTGCATTCCGCTCCACTATAGCCTGCTTGCATAAACATGAGTCATGTGACTGCACTAAACAGCCAAATCCAGCGTTCATTGAGGAACATTAAGCAGCCATCCTATGCTAATACAGTCAGTAGCTTTTGAAACTTATTTACAAATTCATTCCAAAGTGTCATTAGACGGCTGTACGGTATGCGATCCATGTTTGTACAAGAACTCACTTCATATTGTTATGTTATTGTCTGCTATATTGCTGCCTAATTTCAGCAAAACAATACAATATACCTTAACCCTTCCAAATAACATATCGTTAGTACTTTGTAGTACCACCTTGTACATGATATTTTTTTTCCTCTTTCTTTTCCATAATAGTACTTAAGAAACAAGTCTTCAAATACCATTAACGGTGCCTATTTCTGATACTATTCATAGCTTGCCGATATATCCAAGACCTACGCCCCCGATAAGCGCCGCAGCCATCCAGAACATCGCGTAGGAAAAAGCGGATAGAATGTGGGTAATTCCAAGACCATTAGTTAAAAGCAAGTATGTACTGATACCAGAAGATACAACCGCCGATATAACACGTAGCATTCCAAACTTTGCTCGAAATGTGTAAGCCAAGAAGTTGTACACAAAAGTCTCCCATAAGGTGGCGGTGACGGGGTTGAAATTAAGGATCTTCTGATCTTCTGGATGCGGGCCCATATCGACATAAGGCGCGAAAACCAATCGGTTCAAAGCACCTCCGAAAAGTATAGCCGCGGGGAAGATAGTAAGGGGACTGGTTGACTGGGTAGCAGTGAAAGTCTGTTGACTAGGAAATGCTTGCAGAACTAGACGTGGTGTCACTGTCTGGAAGGCGAGAAATATGACGACACCGTATATACTAGAGGCAAATAATGCCGTGTAGAGTTGTACCATGATATCATCTATCAACTTGTTGTTGGGCCGAACGATAGGGGCACTAGAATTGGGAGTCAATGACCTTGCGAAATCCCAGGAAACTGTTGTCAAGATAACATCTACGCCTAAAGCCGAGAGCGCAATGGTTGGCGACAGGTGATAGTGGGCTATAAGGAGATAAATCTATATCAAAGGGACGGAACATCAGTATACTGCGTATAGCTTTAGCAAGCCTTATTTACCCACTTTAGTCCTGCTTTCAATATCAGGACTAAGAATACGGAATCCTTACCGAGGGGCCGAAGCTCAGGAGGCCCACACTTGTCATGTCAGTGGAGTTGAAGTCAGCGAACCAACCAAAATAGGCACAAGTGCTGCGAGAAACGATAGTTAGCATACATCTGGAAATATATGTTGATATTTGTCAAGAGGTTTGATGGTTTGGATAAAGGTAGGTGATCACTTACAGTCGCCAGCTGAATAGAACGAGAGCGTTGTTTCTGTCGATATTATTATAGAGAATTGTCGAGATTTGTGGATTGGCCCACTCTCGGAGCAGGGAACAGGCAATCCAAAAGCTGCCAAGGTTCGAGAGAGCAATGAACAAGAAGGTTGTTAAAAACCCTAGGATACTTGATTTGAACGTCGAAGTTGAGTTAGTAACTGGAGGCTGCTCTGCGTCTGCAACCTTGATACTATTAGTATCGGTGTTGGTAACAACCTCATTAGTGCTGTTGTCTGTGGCAATAGTCTTGCGACGTTGACTGCGCAGAACTTCCGCCTCATAGCGTTCATTGCCGGGCTCCATGTCAACATCATCTGGAAAGCCCTCAAACGACTCGTCAAAAGAGATCCTGCTTTGGCGACGTGCGTTTGGCTTCGGAGAAGCGGCGTCAGCAACATCGGTATTAGTTTGATCAAGCGCAGTTTTTGGCTTGAAGCGGCGCGTTCTAGTTGTTTTAGGCGATGTCGTGGCAGTATCAATGATAGCGGCGAAATTACGCTGCTGACGTTTAGTGCTGCTGATACCAGCCATAGTCGAGAGAAATGAGGGTGGAAATATATATGTGAGTTGAATTTAGCTGGATGGTTGAGTTATGCGGAAAAGTTCAAGATATGAGGCGATGAGAAATCATTTGCGAGAAAATGAATGCCGTTTCCGTCTGTCAAATCGAACGCGTTCTTGCTGAGCTGTTCTAGTTCACGAGGGGCAACAGTTGATTATAACCTCAGAGAACTTCTGTACTGCAAGATGCTGAATTTGGGGCAACTATGATACAGGCTAGGCCCATAGCTAGCTACAGCTGACATCATCTAGAATCCTGTAGAATTTAGAAAACTATTTCAAACTTAGCGTTTGCTACTTGTATGAGTCTCTTGGTGTCTATGACGATATTCCCGATTTTAAAACGATGACACAGATACTACAACGGGAAGACGATGCAAACTTAGATATTATTATATACTGAAAATAATTTCAGTTCTCGTTATTGTTATTTGAGATATGGTATCAGCGGTCGCCTGCGCAGCTATCCATAAAGAATGGAGGCATATAATAGGTAATATGTAGTAATAATAGTAACATAACGGGGATTGAAGGACTAACCACAACCGGTTGGTACATTTCCCTCTTCGAAGATCAAGAAACAAATACATAACCCTCCACGGTAGGCCGAAGCCATGGTAATATGAAGTAAAAATAAGAACCCGCACAATGCAAAGAAGAACAAAAAAGTCGTGAAAGCCCCTCACCGAAACCGAAAATTCAAACCCAAACAAAAACAAAATGGAACGAAAGTGGAAGTTTATTCCTCCATGTAGCCGAAAACGCCATCATCATCCTCTTCGCTGCGCGCACGCTGCATATCATAATCATCATGATCACCCATGTGGCTCTCGTTCCCACTATCATACATATGGACATCATCAGAACCAAGCTCCTGGTGAGTATGAGAAAAGCTATCTCCACGCGTGAAGCTCTCGGGAGGTCTGCTAGGGAAACTGCTCAAGAAGCCTGAACTAGTGTAAGAAGTGGCGTGCTCGAGGTATTGAATGGGAAGCAAAGGGACAGGCGGAAGGTCAGCGCCTAAGCTAGGGGACTTCGCCTTGCTACTGTTAAAGCTACAACTGAGAAGTTCGACAGCAGCGGCTAATTCGCGATCGTCTTGGCCAGTCGAGTTGTAGCCAGATGAAGTGGGGCGAGTATCTTCACTACGCTTGCGGGCATGCCCCAAAGCGTTGCTTGAGGGCACAGATGAAGCGATGCCCTGAAGAACGGAAGGTGACGGTTTGTGACTAACAGACTTGTAAGCCTTTGAGATGCCGCCTGTACTGTAACGCTTCGAAGTCATTTGGTACGAATTCGACTTGAGACCGAGACCCTCAAGTGTAGGTGCAGGGCTATGTTCAGTAGAACTTGCCCGGCCATTAGATATAGATACTGAGTCAGCCACAGATTCAGATTCGCTGAATCCACGGGTTGAATCAGGTGGAGAAGCCACAGATAAGTCGGTCTTCAAGTCGGGGTGGTTCATGGCCACAAGAACGCTGGCTGCCTCAAGTAGTTGCACTTGTTGATGCTTTGAGATGAGAAGTTTAGAGGTGTATGACCACTCAGGAGTATGCTCCCACCTGGAAAAAGGGATTGTTTTTGTCAGTGTTTGGTTGTCAAATAATACTATGATTCAAGGCGTATAAGTCATTGGTTGAAGTGCATAACGTTGATGAGGTTTCGGGGCTTCAACGAGTAGACACCAATAAATGATGGCAGAATATCATTCAGATCCATATCGTCATGTTGCTCGTTTTAAATTTATGCCAAGAATATCATGAATGGGATTTATGTAGACAGTACCCTACATTGGTAGCTACTGCGTGTGTCTCACGTACGCAAATAACTGAAGGACTGTACTACTTCCCAACTTGATAAAGGCTAGTGATAGATATATATGTCTGCCCCGCCTATCAACGATTTCACACATCATTCAACATAAATATTTTGGTGTTGTGATCTGTTTGCCATGAATTCTTCGTTCTTTGGCTGTAAATTTGGAGCGGGATAGGGAGACTAACAGATGCTTCGTCAAGCAGCTGCTGTGCTTGTAGCTTTTTCCGCAAGTATCACAACGCAGCTCGACTCGGTTGTAGCGCTTGCTGCCTTCACGCACTAGTGGCTGGCCATCGCTGGCTCTGCGGATATGAGGCTTGTCGTCAACACTTGAAGTGTCAGAAGTAGCGGCAGGCAGCATGCTATCTTCCATGGCCATTTCGGAGTTGCTATCTTCCGTGCGTTCAGTTGATTCTCTTTTCACATCAGGCATGAACTTGGCGTTTGGGAGGCTGGATGGCGGAGAAGGGGGCATGCCTAAGCCTGTTCCTTCAGTGACAGGGAGAGGCATAGCTGCAGCCATTGCCATGTAGCGCTTCGAACTCGGGCCAGGCATCGCCAACGGAGAAACGTCAACAGTGGCGGCAACGGCAGCTACAGCATTAGAGCTGGCCTGAGGCACGCTAGTAGCAGATTCGCGTCTATTAATACGGTTCATGTTATTGATAGGCGCAGCAGCGACTGTCGAAGTAAAAGCATGTGGTATTGGTCGAGAGTGGGGAGGGCGAGAAAGAGCTCCGGAAGCGGAAGTCGAACCCGAAACAGGTGGTATCGCGTTCATAGTCAATATAGACGGACGTTGAGCGTAGGCAAAGGGCCGCGATGACTGATGCATTTCCTGAACGGGCAAAGCGAGCAATCGATCGTCAGCGTTAAGATTCAATAGCAGTCGTTGAATTGAGAGGAATGTTGAGCGCGTCTAGCAACGTTTTTTCTGGCAACATTTCAAAAAGATGCAGATAGACACTCTAAGATAGCAGGGGGAGGGGGTTCAGGAGTTGGCCAGGGATATAATGACCGGGGCATAACATGGCACAGAGCATAATGAAAGATAAAGAGGCTTTATTCTTTCATGACTCTGATAAGCCAAGGGGGTAAGGACATCACAGCAATGTAGAATCAACCTACTTTGGACGATGCCATTGCTAGCCCTTTCTCCTTGGGAACTATGCTAGTTTCTGGTAAGACGAAGCTTGCGAGGCGAAGCGGGTGCGTCGAGACTATATAGACTAGAGGTAGAGACACCACGTCTGGCCGCTGGTATTGCAAAGTGAGTAGACAGATGTAACTTTATTGACAGAGACAAGTTAGAACTGCTAGTTCGCAAGAAGACTAGAAGCAAGAGAAGATAGGTTAAGGATAGGAGAATATATTGGGAGATCTAAACACAAAACAGTATGTGTAGTTGTTTACTCGAAGCTGTCTGTCGGTAATCGAGTAGTCGTGAAGAGGATGGGAGTAGTCGAGTGAAGAGCTATAAGAAGGTACAGAGTAGTCGGGAGTGGTAAACAAAGCCTAAGTAGGCAGAGACGTAATATGAAGCTTTGATAGTTATCTTTTCGTGATGTTCTCTAGGAGAATTAAAAAAAAAAAGTTGTGTGCTTGAGGGCTTCGAAGGGTAAGAAGGAGAGGAGAAAAAAGTTGGGAACTCTCAAATAATTTTAGAATAACAAAATCATCAGGTCAGGTTACAGACAAACAGGAGGTACCTGTACACACATGTATACCTAATATTGTACAAATGCATCACACAACAACAGACAATGATACGCTCTATTGAAGGACGGCCTAGAGACGGAACGAAACAAGCAACAGACTTGTGGAAGCCAGGGAAGGAAGGGGAGGGAGTAGGCATGGATGTGTGGCGTGAATGTACCAAGAAAGTGCCCATTACCCATTCATTACCATGGGGGCACCAAAGGCCCGTTTGACTATTTCTGGATTTTATGTATAATAACACCCTGTATAGCGAATATAGGCCGTGGATGCTAACGACCGAATAGCAATGTTGTGAAAGCTGACTGTAATTTGGCGGGCTATCTTCTTCGATGCCTAGGCAGGAACCTTATAGGCCGCAAAAGGGCCTGTAGGTTATCGATAATTGAGTGAGTTTTGTCTTAGAGTATGCTATCGACTTTCTTTTCAGCCGATTATTCGTAAGGCAATGGAATAGATACAGCACAGGGTGTGTTCGTATCACTCAGATTGGTCACTGTATATACACAGTGAGCACACGTTATTGTGGAGGTCTTCAGTCTTATTGGTAAAGAGCACTGGAGCCAGGGTTCAAGCCCAGACCTATCAGGATCAATGGGACCAGAAATGTGCGATCATTCCACAGCTTGGGATGTCTACATAGGGCTAATAACGGGTTGAAAAACACTTGATGATCCCTTAGGGATATAGCCACAACGAATGCCCTAGAAGCAGTGCAGAGTACCCCACGAGTATGCTTCAAGGCTAGTTTTTGATATGAATTTGTGGGTGAGGGGCATACGAAACTACATCATAGTAGCAGTGAAGACGAAGAAGACATCTGTACGAAACATTTACATGCTTTTGTATTCGCACCGTAGTTTTTGTGCTCTAATGGGAGATATATCGGGCATGTATAATCAAGGTAGTTGTTAGCTAGGCATGATATCAATAAGACAGATTTGTTAGTAGCGTTGTGTTTTTTATAAACTAACTATATAACACGTCAATAAACACTTGAACAACATAAACATAAACAAAAACACGAATCTGGAACTTCTTTCTGGTCAAGTGTAGTAAATAACGGAAATCCGTTATCGACGACAACAGGTAAGTATATAAAATAAAACAGGTTATCGTAGATTAGGTTTGGTGAGGAGTCGATGACTCTTTGACTGAAAGTTAAGAGGGTCTGTTGTGAGAGTTGTAGAGCTTATATACATCTTACCTTTTTCAGTCCTGTGCACTCCCGAGTACTTTTCAGAGGATGTCATAATGCATTTCCACTAGTTGAATCCACATAGAGAAAGGGTTCTTGATTTGCAATTTGGTAATTTGTTATCTCCAATATCGGCGCGCTATAATGATATTTCACGGAATAGGTTGCTAGGGCGAGCTTATTGGCGGACAGTACGGGATTGGCCCTGTGTCTTGTCGGTTCAGTGCTTTGTCTTCTGTTGAGTAGCTGAATAATGTACAATATTCGTGCGTATAGTGTAGTTTATAACCTCACTGGTAACACATTGCCTTCAAGAAATGCTTGTATTAGAAGACCACCTAGTTTTAGTGTGTTCCCTCCAATGCAATCAATGCACGAGCAATTTGTCCGTTTCGCAAATGAGCGAGTGTACCATGGCCATGCTAGATTTAGCATCTATATACGAACGCGGCAGGAATCTAGACAAGGCGCGGGGAGTTTTTTCATTTCATTTTCTTCTTTTAATTTTTTTTCTTAAAAAGTAAAATACATCAAAGAAGCTACACTATTATTTGCAATATAATTTAGAAACAACGGTGTTGTGTAGGCCTAGAAAGATGGATAAGTAGCTTAATATGTCAGAATCTAGTTTGAGTCAGATTAATAAACTAGAAACTATATATATAGTAGCACGCAAACCTGGACATACTAGTAACATATACACATGAGTCGTAGGCAAAGATGCAAGATTTAATGGGCGAAAGGTTCAATAGGTTTTTAGGGCACCCCCCTTGGAACAGGCGCTATTTCTAACTGTGAATAGATACGCTAAGTGTATGGGGGCGTGACTAGACAAAGCGACTATACACGGATTTGGAAAAGCTCGGCCAAGGGAGAAAGCAAAAGAGAAAGATAGAAAGCCACAAAAGCCCCGTTTGTGACGCCTTCTACTGTTGTACTGGGGTCGCTTTTGGTGTTGCGTGTGTCCTCGGGACCAGCCAAGTCAGAAGGACGGCCTATTCGGGACACTCGGCCAGTCATATATAGCATCAAATCGCCTCGTGCGCTTACGGAAAAAGTTGACCCCTCTCCAGAGTACTGCACTGCCCGCTCACCAGCGGCTTGACGGAGATGCATGGCCTTAACATAATATTGATAATTTTTTTTTTAAAAAAAAAAAAAAACATGCACATAAACTTGTTAGTTGTCGCTGTAGTGTTTGTGCTGTCTAACATGTTGCTGAGTCGTCCTGCTTCCTCGCCATTCTCCCCGCTTCCAGAACCCACAATCTAGTTGCTTACTACCATAGTAGCACTAAACAACGTGAAACATTCCGCACGGCGAGGGTAGGCCCATCAATTCCTGATGTAATCCTACCTCTTTCCTTGGCTTAGTGTGTCCTGCTCGGCAAGTTGCGCCCACTATATTGGCCCAGCGGATCTTTTGGGTGTATTGTGATTATTGTAATAAGTAATAATGTTCGCCTCAAAAGCGGCACGAAAAGGCAACAAGGCCGCAATTTACAAGCCTTGGGGTTTTCTGCTTGTTTGACACGACGAAAAGACACATTGCATGAAACGACTTAAAGAACAAGAGTGGCCATTACGGTGAAACTAAATATTGCTCTAATTATCTTCTGGAACAAAACCGGCTAATACACTGACATAAACCATTATGCTCGCAACACAGACCCGCGGGCACCGAAACTGGCCCCAGAAAAAAAGTTCAGGTCAACGAAACGATTCCTCGAGCGGCCAAACAATTTCGATGAACCTGACTCGTTCGTTCATGATCCTGGGTCGATGATGTTCCCTTACGCTCTAGCCTGCTCCGATTCCAGGGATTAGAGTGTCGTTTGCGAGCGTTTCGTGGGTATATGCTGGACAACGGTCACAGCCTTCGTCCCACACAATACTATCTGCTATACCTAGTTCAGCTCTGGTTCGGCTGCACAAAGAGGGGTTGGTAGGCTAGCAACTCAAAGAACATTAGCTATCGTTGGGTGACCAAATATTCACTGTGATAAATGCCACATCCGATCGGTTTGAGCTTTACGACCATGTATAACTGATACAGACCTCAACTATTGCCGACTGCATGCGGCATACACACAGGCCAACGTGCATAGTATCCTCTTCCGTAGCTACGTCTGTGAGTAAAAGTTTCCTGCTGTCTCCAATGCTCTGAACCAAAAGATATGTAGCCCAAATGCAGGGACCATACAGCCCGCCGACGAAGTGAGGTTGCAGTTGCTTGTGCTATAAACTTCATCGCAGACTGACCAATGACAGTGTCGCTCCCTTACTAGTCAAGCATACATCGTAACTCCACAATGCAGAAAGGCCCCGTAGAATGAGCCTGAAGGCTCGCTCAACGGCGGGGTAAATCATTTTAGTGACTTTTTTTACCGGGATGCAACCCTGAAACGCACAAAGGCCTATTAGTAGTTCTCACAATAATTGATATTGCGATGTGGCCTGACATCGCCATGAGATAGAGTATCTGTATCAGATATATACACCATATACTACAGTTATAACCAGACAGTAGCCAGCTAGTCATTGCATAGTACCATTCAGTTTATAGCAGGTAGACAAACATAATTGTGAATGTACTCTAATTTCCATATGTGAAGCTTCATAGCATTCTGATGAGCTGCAAGAATCAGTCAGATCTCAGTAGCAAGCAAAGCATATACGTATACGTCGGCATACTCCTCATGAACCTCCAACTTCTGTATGTACACGCATCATGTAGGTTGAATCTACTTCTGGACATATGATTCCTTCTTTCTTCGGGCAGCCATGCTGATGCCCTGCGGAAATGAGAGTTGTCCCTGGCAGCTGTGCCCTCTCACTTAACAGAGAGAGAGTGTGTTGTTGAATGTGATATCTTTAAACTTGGGTGACCGCCTTCGACAAAGCTGAAAGGGAAGGGGAATTAATCACATCAAGGCACATGCAAAATCTAATGGGAAAGCTAATTTTATTTCCTTCAACCCACTGAGACGATAGGGCACATAAAGTGGCCAAACAACAATAAATTCCAACAAAGGAAGAATAGGCCCGAGGTAGAGTACAGCGAATGATTGTGTCACTTGACTTGGAGAATAGCATTCCCTTCTATAACGTAGTCAGAGATGATGGCATCCATCTTCTATAGGCCAAAAGTGGTGCTATGGATGGATGCAGAACGTTCAAGATACAGGCTGGCTCAAACTGTCTACTAGCTATAGGAAACACGATTCCAATATTAGCCCCCGTCTGACTAGGAATTGAAATAGTATAAAGCGATGGAACAACGGTCAACGTGGAATGGGACATGTCTCATGACAATGGTATCATCGCTAGTGAGCGTTAGCTTCATCCAGAAAATTCGAGGGTTGCATATAGCAATAAATATGCTCTGGAATGATTTAGTTAACAATTCCAATAGAGTAATGGCTGGCGCTAGTATCTATCCTCATTACTTCTGTATGTCCGGCTATTCTAGCATTGAAAAACGTTCCAGGCACTAAAACTATGTTGCGGTTCTTGTTCCGATGATCGGCCTCGGATCTAGAGACTAGATCTTGACTTTCGGCTTAAGATTTCGCTGTCGGATGTCTAAATTTTGATTTCTGAGGGCGGCTAGAAATGTAAAAATATAATATGTTTTGCCTGTGCCTTCACACGGTTCTAGCTAGAACTGAATAAGATTATTGATCAAAATTTTGGGTTGTTTGCTTCAATCCGTTAACTCCACCTGATATCTACACTTTGGGTATTGTTCACCATTTTTTTTAAAAATTTTTAAAAGAAACAACAAAACGCCGAAAAGAAAGACAGTACTGCACAGCACAGACATAGTCAGTCCCTACAGATCGGTTAACGGTCCTGAGCCCGCAACCAAAATGAATCCTCGCCAAATATCGCACATTGGCCGTGGAGGTGCAGGCAACCTCAAGAGCCATGAGTACGCCCAAGATCTTCCCAAGGTTAGTTTCACTGGGATCCGGAGCAGCATAACTACCACCCTACACCCATGAAGCCACCAACCCCCATGCTCTGCTTAACCTTGTGCTACTATCGCGTAGCAATAAGCGCCCTTCAAGTCCTGAACAATTTGTTAAAAAATCGAGTTCCATACAATTGTAACTAACAGAGTGTGCACCGATTGTTTTTGCTGCCATGCGTGTAGCCAGAGACGGTTCCTTCTGCAATACTCGAGAAGAAGGATGCTGCACCTTGCTACGTGAGCGGCGGCCGAGGTGGTGCTGGAAACTTCGCTGGCCCCTCCGTTACACACGATATCAATGAGATGCAAAGACTTGAAGAGGCTATCCGCTCCGGAGTTGCGTCTTCTAGTCAAAGCAGGGCTGGTTGGTGTGGCCGTGGCGGTGCCGGCAACTGGAGTTCAGAGGCTGCTAAACTCGCCGAGGCTAGGGCTGAAGCAGCGAAGAAAGAAGCTATGGCTATCATCGATTCGAACTCAATTGTGCTAGTCGACGAAGGCCTTGCGCCTCCACCAAAGGCTTACCCTGGCCATTAAATCGTCAAGACATGGATACTTGTATCCTCGAATTGATAAGACGATTTCCATGTGGATGATGAGAAAAGTACTTGTATAAGCTTGGTATATCAGAATCTGCTAAAATCTCAACTTGGCTATATGAATCTATAAACGTATAGACGGACAGATACGTGACTAAAACAGCGAAGTAACAACGGCTCTACGTACCTAGCAAAACACAAACCTAGTGTGTAGTGCTATGTCTTGCCTTAGATAGAACGGAGAACCCATGAATTTGATGATGATAATGATCAAGATGATCGGAACCAACCCCCAGAAACGCCATGCCGGTACGGAAAGAAAAATTAGAAACGAGACCCTAGAGAGAAGGCACAACGGCCCCAACTTTTTGATATGATGTCGTAGGCGAAGGTGACAGTGTCGTCTCTCGCTCTTGTTGTTAATATGGTAGAAAGAAAGAATTTCCCACGCCCTGATATTGTAGGTGGATCGAGGTGGCGAGTATAGAGACAATCGGTATCTATTGCTTCTTTACTCGTCCATCTCGACATCTTCCTTGTCGTTCTCGTCTTCGTCGTCCCAACCGTCTCCAGCCTCGTCTTCCGCGACCTCCTCGAAATCTCCATCCGCAGTTTGGACGAGCTTAGCCTTGCGGCGGAGTTCCTTGCCCCAAACCTTGGACTTTTGGGCTTCGGGCTCGATTTGTGCAATTTCCTCCTCGGTGAGGCCAGCCTCGGCTAAGCGACGTTTCTCGGAACCACGTAGGCGGGGCAGCAGATGCTCGTTCTTAGCCACCAACTCGCGTGCCAGCGCAAGGCTGCGTGCCTTGTTGCCGGCCATGCGCTGCTTGTAATATCTCCGCTCGCGGCGGGCACGGATCTCGGCAATGCGCTCCATGGCCTTGACAGTCTTGGTCATGAGGTCGCGGTCGTAGCGGACAGGAATGTTACGGCGGGCAGCGAACTGCAGAGTGCTGTCGACAGTCAACTCTTTGCCAGCGGCTTTGCGGAATGACTTTGTCCACTTCAGCTTGCGAGGGTTACGCTTCATCTTGAACTATGACCCAGATGATTATTAGTATCACATGCTCCTTCAGAACGGCAATGTTTCACACATCTCCATCATCTGATGAATGGCTCATGCTCTCTGATGAAGCACATATATAATTAGTGAAAGACTCACGTTCTTATGGCACTTGCTACGGCAAAAACGAAAAACCTTCGCATCGTTGCGAACGAAGGTGATACCCTTGCTGGGATACGCCGGTCTGGAGCAGAAATAGCAGGTTTCGATTCTGTTGGTGCTTTGTGTTAGTATTCTAAACGAATTTATGACAAAGAAACCTAGCGGGAGGCATTATAGTAGAGGAAGAACGTACCTCATGATGATAGTGTCTGGCGAACGTCAACTGGGTGTTTGGTCGGAGAAGATGGATTAGTCGATAAAATTCAATGATGGAAACAAGTTTTTTTCTGGGCATTCCAATCTTATCGATAATAAGGAATGCTTTGCAATCCGATAAGATAAATTGGGCCAATAACATGTTAATGGTGGGGCTCAAACAGCAGATGCTCCTAATTAGTGCTATTTAAGTGGGTCTAAAACATACTACTGTAAAGCTACCTTGGCTCTCTAAAATACGCCTTGCTGCCAACAGCTGCCTATAAGAAGTACTAACTCAGAATATTTACATGTCAACACGAAATATTCGAACGCGCCCATCTTTGCATTAAGTCCATCAATAACTACCTTTCCCCTTCTCTAGGACTCAATATATTGTATTGGTCCTTTTTCTTCCGAAATGGCTGATAAGGAAGCGTGGACCTTCGTCATTGACGTTGGCCATACTATGGGTAACAAAGATCAGGGTCGTGATGAGACCAATCTGGATTGGGGAATGCGCTTCATCTGGGACAAAATATCCCACATTATTTCATTAAACCGCAAAACCATCAATGTTGGGGTAATTCTCCTGCGAGCTGATACTACTGACAATATCATGGAAGAAGATGAATCCTATCATCATATCCAAGTCGTTCAGCAGCTTGGGCCATGCACTATGGGTAACTTACGTGATCTGAGAGAGCTTGTCAAGCCATCACAGGAAACTATGGGGGATGCCGTATCCGCTCTTATCGTCGCCACCACCATGACTACTGAATTTACTAAGCGTCTTAAGTATAAACGGAATATAATACTGCTCACAGACGGTAATGGCCCCATAGACGATAGCGATTTGGATTCACTCGCACAGCAGATCACCGACCATGAAATCCGTCTCATCATTCTGTAAGTAATTATATCAGATCGCAATGTTATATTGCAGTACTGACCCTACATAGCGGCGTTGACTTTGACGATCCCGGTGTTGGTTTCAAAGAAGAGGACAAAAACTATATAAAAGTATAAGACTCGTAGGAACAAATCCGCTCTGAGTAAAATTTGCAAGCTAATACATGCGTACAGGCTAAGAGCGAAGCTACTCTTGCGAAGTTGGCAAGAAAATCTAATGGAGAATGCGCCAATGTCATAGCAGCTATCAACGAGCTTGATCTGCCTAATGTGAAAACAGTTCGACCGTTCAAGACTTATGACGGCTTCCTCGGATTAGGAACAGAAGGAAATGCGATGATTGAAGCTGCTCCCAACAATCTATTGATCGGGGTGGAGCGGTATTTCCGGACCAAGATTGCCAATCCTATGCCTGCATCTACAGTCATCGTGCGACCTAGCGATGAAACTAAGATTAAACATGAAGAGGATACTAAAATGATTGATGCCGACTTCGCTGAAGTCAAAATGGCACGAACTTACGTAGTAGACGACCCAAGTGCACCTGGCGGTACTAAGGATGTACCTTTTGATGACCTCGCCAAGGGATATGAGTATGGCCGCACAGCAGTTCATATTCATAGTTCTAATGAGAACGTGACAATCTTGGAGACGAAAAAGTCATTCTCCATTTTAGGCTTCATCAAGAGTGAAAATGTAAGTTCAATAAGATAACAAGGATTTCTTTTGAAGATTACTAACTAGCAGATATCTAGCACCCTGCAGTCTTCCAGATGGGTGAGTCTTGCGTCACGTTTGCTAGACAGGGTGACGCTACGTCTGTCCTGACATTCTCAGCACTAGTATCAGCACTAGACAGTTGCGGTGCATATGCTGTTGCACGGTATGTTGCTAAGGACTGGAAGGAGCCTCAACTACTTCTTCTCGTCCCCGATGTAGAAGAGCAGTGTTTGTATGACACGCCATTGCCATTCTCCGAAGATTTGCGACGATATAAATTTCCGCCACTTGACCATGTAATCACAGCTACGGGAGATAAGCTGGCCAAACATCAGCTGTTGTCTACCGATGACTTGGACGTTGCGATGAGTGCTTTTGTTGACTCCATGGATATATCCGACTTTGGGCGTGACGAGGAGGGGTAAGACAAAATCAACCCGCACCCAAAACATATACATAGAAATTCTTCTAATCTGCTTTAGAAATCCGACCGAGTACATTACTATCGATGACAACTTTAACCCGCTGATTCACCGTGTCAAATTTGCGGTCCAAAACCGTAGTGTCTTCCCCGAACAGCCTGTCCCCGAGATACCCGCAAATTTGATAAAGTTTTCCGAGCCTCCCGACGAACTTATATCCAAGGCAAGTCCTGAGATCAAGGATCTCATTAAAGTCGCCAAAGTCAAATATGTGACACCACAAGTTAAGAGCAAACGTGAAGCCGTCAAACCACTTTCCGGCCTAGATATCGATAGTATCCTACTTTCCTCCAAGAAGAAATATATCTCTGAAGATAACGCGGTTCCAGATTTCAAACAGATCGTCAATGCCCCTAGCCAAGATGTTGACGTAATAGCTACCGTGCAACAAATGGGTGCCATTATCGAAAAAAATATCCGGGAGGATTTTGGAAATCTCAAAAATGACCTAATCATCGAATACCTTAAGGTCATGCGTGAGGAGATGATTAGTCTTGATCGGCCCAACCTCTATAACGATTTCCTCCATACTCTTAAGTCGCGTATCATGTTTAATGAACTTGGTGGCGATAGGCGAGAGCTTTGGTTCAGACTTATAAAAATAGCAAAGCTTGGCTTAATCCGTATCGACCAAAGCAGCAAGTCGACAGTGTCTGTTCAGGAGGCCGCGGAGGTAAGTTTTAAAACTATATGGACTGTTATTATCAAGATGTAGTACTAATGACATGTCACAGTTTTACAAATTGAGATAGCCGAATTTTGGAATAGCATCACTAGAGACATCGCGTACAGACAGTCAATTTTAGCATACCAGAAAATCAAATACACTATGTCATAGCTATATAACAATCTACTATCGTGAGCTTGTATCGTCTTCCCAAGTAATCTAAATATCAGTTCCAAGGAAGTATGGGTGCACTTCGAATGTAATCTAGGTCATCATTGAGGTGAGTGACAGCAATGGCTAGCAGTGCTCTCAAGCTATACATGGCATCGTTGCCAGCATTGTGAAGGTTATCATGGTCGATACCAAGATTATGGAGTGTGCCTGCTAGCGAGCAACCCTGGGTGCCATCGAAAAGACAGAGAAACAGTGTTTGAGTGTCAATCAGGCGAACATCGTCAGTAAGCGCCCAGGGATTTACGAGCATGTTCTCGAGAGTTCTGAGATCGTTTTGAACTCCGTGTCCGACGATGTATAACGGACGCTTCTTATACTCAAGACTCTCATCAAGCAAATCGTTAACAATTGATGCTTTGTTCAATGTGCTGATCATCATCGATTTTCTACCAGAAAATGTCAATACATGAACAAGGATTCATACCATAATTGACAAAAACTTACCCAAAGTTAAATTTGTCAGGGCATCCATCAACATATTGGCAGTTGACGAGATCAGCCGCTTCGCTGATGCGATAGTGGTAGGACCCAATCGCCCACCACCAATTGACTCCACGGTCACCGGGACCACTGCCTTGGATGTTTAAAGGGTCTAGAATGGAAATGCCTATCTCGGTTATGGTGGATTGGTTCTGTTCCCAAACCTCGAAGTCGAGAGCAACCAAGACAGGGCAGCCATCTGGGAACTCAAGATTCAGGTCGCCAAGGCCCAAACAATTTTGTACATCTTTGAGCGTTTGAAGGCGAGTAGTTCGGGCACGTTCTCGACGAGCGCGGGCTTGGCTCTGGGTTCTGGTCATTGTATCGATGGAGACTTTTTTTTTTATCAATAATCTTATCTAGTTTCTAGAACTATGAAGGTCGATTGAGATATGGTTGGCTGTGAACTAAAAACATGGGAGAGTGAGAAAATAGAAGCGAGTAAGGAATAATGAATGGTGGCCTACAGTGAATTTATTTGCAAAGCAACAGTAATATGCAATAGGCAACAATACTAAAGAAAATGAGTAAACAAACAAGTTGTGTTTACATGTTCATCAGACATTTCTTAGCAGAACTATAGATAGATTCATTTTCTATTTTGCTAGAATCTTATAAACAAACAAACTTGCAGAAAATTAAAATGAATCATGACATTGGTGATATACAGCACTAATCACAGTAGTCTGCAAGGAAAGTACAATCAACACTACAATATAACTGAGTATTTATAAACTTCTTCATATTCATACAATGACTCCCCAATAACAATAAAAATAAAGACCTGCGCCTAGAAGCAAAATGACAATGATAGTGGTGTACATGATAGAAAGAGCAACCTGACTTCTACCTGTTGAGTAAATATAAACAATGATGTGATTGTATAGAATACACGTGTGTGAGTAGTCTAGCTTGAGAGCACTCTGTCGTAGGACCATCTTTGGTAGATAAATCAACATTATGATGTTTTTTCTAGAAGCTCCTTAGCTTCGTTGACCTTGGTAGCCAGATACGGACTGCCGCCACGATCAGGGTGGTTTAGTAACATCATTGTACGGTGGGCTTTGCGAATTTTATCTTTGGTGATTGCGCGCTCACTGAAACAGACGAATGTTAACATCACGGTGCGTCATCAAGTAGGCCTCAATATTGCTTAGGTGTCATACTTAAGAGAAAGAATCAAAGAAGCTTCTCGCTTGGTCATCTTGGGCTCAAACCCGCCCTTATAGAACGCCTTGCCGAGTGCACCAACACCACCACGAGATCTACGCCAAGCGACTAGACCAGCACGCCCCTATATATCGAGATTATATGTTAACTATAAAGTGTCGGTATCGAGTCGGTAGTTGATCTCACGGATATTTCGAGGTAGATATAAGGATTGATATACGTGGTTCGACTCACAAAGAAAGCGGTGACAGCAAGGCCTGCGCCGACAGCAAGAGCACTAGCCATTTCAACGTTTTACCGATGTAAATATAGGTGTGTAAAGGGATTGGTATAACAAGAAAACGCACGATTTTCACGGTTTCAAACATCATCAAAAAACCCAACTGCCATTCCTTCTCGCCACACTCAGCCACTTTGATCAATCAGAAACGCCACAACTATCTAAAGTTACTAGTCATGGTACCAGCAACTGATGATCAGATAATCAGCCCACCATTTCTAACCAAGCCTGAGTGAGGCTGAACATATCATTTTCCTTTTCTAAGATATTTGTTCTCTTGTTTTTGTCAACCAGTCCTATCTTCTACAATAATCATATACAAACGAAAGTCAAAAATTCAATATGGCAGGCTCTATCTTCTTTTCAGCAGTCCCGTACCATGTATTATCCTACGGGACTTTATTGGGCACAACTTTTTTCCACAGCTTCATCAATGGCATTGTCATGTTCAGAACCCTAGAACGTCCTGATTTTGCTGCTGTACAAAGCAAGCTATTTCCAATCTATTTTGCTATGCAAACCTTCATCTCTCTATTTCTCGCCATCAGCTATCCTGCCTCTAAATTACGCGGTATCTCGGGAAGCCTTACTGGAGTTCTGCACACTTCCAACCGCTGGACAGCTTTAGTCCCTCTAATAATCATGTTCACAGGCGGTATTACCAATTTTCTAGTGCTAGAACCTTTGACCACTCAATGCATGCGGGACCGTCGAGACCAAGGTATGTAAAGTCTATCCAAAGTTTCATCTATATAAATGGGATACTAACAATGATACAGAAAAGAAAGATGGAAAGCGTAGCTATGACCCCGCTCCTCATTCAGCTGAGATGTCGGCTCTCAACCAGCGCTTTGGGAAACTACATGGAATTTCTTCTGTGTTGAACCTAAGCACGTTTCTTGCCACTGTTGCCTATGGCTTTGATATTGCCCGTCGCATTCGTTAAGATTAAGTAATATGGCTCTTGAGCTTCTCTATTGTGTAACTGATGCCAATATCAGAATACACATTGCTTTAGAGACGGGGATGGAATGTTCTCAGCCTGCTTCCAAAAAATTCTGATAGATGAATCCGAACAAAGACAGCCCATCTTGCGCATCGGAAATGAAATTTCATTTTCCACGTGGGTGTGGTGCGTAATTCATAAATCAGGATAGCACTTCCCATATCCAAAAACACAAACAAGAAGAGTTGCATATGTATGCATAACTTGAGTTTTAGTACAGCCGATAGAAACAGCAGATATATATCTCGAACTAAGATATCGTTTCTTCAATTCTCAACGATTGTCGTGTGTTAGATATTTCAGTTGAGGGAAGGTAGACTTGGCGTGCTAGTTAGTGCAATAGTAATGATCATTTTTCAGTAGTGATTGCAAAAATGTCATTGAACAAAAGATGAAACAAACTGAATTTTAGAGTTATTTGAAGCGTGGTCCGCTCTTCGTCTGTTTGCTGGCCTGTGAGAGATCAGCCTTCACATAGGGAAACTCCTGTGCATTCTCTTTGCAAGTCTTTACACGGGGAATACACTTTTCGCCGACGATGATAGTTCCCTGGATCGTCCTGGGCAACATCAATCTTACCTGCAGGCTTGGAAAAATGCGCGACTCTGTGGGCACGGCATGGCCATTAGAGTTAACCGGAATAGGAATTTGGGTGGAAAGGCTTGACTCCTCATTAGAGTTCATAGAGGCCCTGGAAGAAGTGGACGATATATTGGTCATGGTGACGAAATACGTTGATAAACGGTAGAAGTTTGATATCTATGCTTTGTCGCGGGTTTTTTTTGCAGTTGTAGAATGGAATTGAAGAAAATAATCAGGATGTCCAAGAATTATTAAGCAGTATTCTTATAAGGCTATAAAAATTGAACGAAGTTTATAGCAGAAGTTTTCGATATCGAATGTCTAGATAAACGTGTGGATCAACATACAAAAAGATGTGGTAGTGAAGAGAAAACAGCCACAACAAGCAAGTCCCAAGGAGGGCCTATTATAGCTAATTGTAAAAAGTCCTTAAAACACAAGTTGAAACTCACATTTTTTTCATTTGATCTCCATCATGAATATATAGACCAAGTACACTGATTGACTCTAGCCCTGCCCCATTTCCATGGCCGGTCGTGGTATTGTACCATGTATGGGCCAATTAACAATCTTCGAGGCTGAGCTAGAGATTCACGAGTGTTGTGGAACTTGCCTTTTTCTCCATTCTTCACACCACTTATATTCAGAAGGGTAGATGTTATGAAAGTATCATGGCACTTTCGCCACCAAGGCCCATGCTTTGTAGAATTACCTGAATGAAAAGATCGTCCTGAAAACGATCGAACAATTCCTCTATACAGGAAAGTAGCAGGAAACGCTCTTCGCCACTTGCCATAGCTCCGATAAGCTTGAACCTACTTTTCTAGCAAATTCTTCATGTGCCACTGAAACAAACTTGATTATAGCGACGCAGGTTGCCTTCCGCCAAGTACGCAGAGTCATTGATTATCTCAATTATGCGCCTTCAGGTCTAGCCTTACACACAAAACGCTTGAAATTAGTACTAATATCAGATATTCTTCCTATGAGACGAAAGGCCTAGCGACATCATGCCATAGTGCACCTATGAATAACGATTCACTTCGTAGCTATTATAATCCCGAATCGCAAGAATATTCCAGTAAACATCTGTTATTCGAAGGCCCAGTCTTAAAGTCTTGTTTATAGCCCACTCCTCATCCAAAACATACTGTCAGTATAAGTTATATTTTGAATCATTAGCTAGTTAATACTTCTGCGTAAAAATATCTGTCCTGATTCTCTGCTGCTTTATCGCATGTTGTTGTTTCGTTGGTGGGGGTCATACCCTACTTCAACTTTCTATGCAGACAAGATAAATGGCAAAGCTCGGTATCTTGGATAAATCGGCCGTATAATGAATACCACAATTAAACAATGACAGCAAAGAGCAATAAATAGCAAGATATTGTTTTTTTTTTGTTTTGGTAGTGTATTACTAAGCTGACGTTCCACAGTTAATGGCGCAAGAGGAATATACCTTCGTAATTGAGGTCAAGATAGAGCGGAGGTTACAGCAGAAGCCCACTTTAAAGACTGACTACTTCCAACAGATAAGCATCAGCGTTGACTGACCATACAAACATGACTCTATGTTTATCAGTACTAAGTAATTGATTCTACTCTAAATACATCTTATACACGACTCATAACTGAACATGGCGCAGCCCAAGTTTCTTTCTGGCGATTCGACCGCTATCGATGAGTTTCTAGCGAAGTTCGATGTGAGTGATATACATGATACGACATAATAATACTGACATACTGACGTTTTGATTAGACCTTTCTGTTTGACTGCGATGGTAAGTCTTGATATGTTCTTGTATTCATAAGCGAAGCTAACTTAATATATAGGCGTGCTTTGGTCTGGTGACTCGGTGTTTGAGAATATCCCCGAGACCATCGCCATGCTAAAAGCAAAAGGTAATATGGACATTTTGATTGATCTCACTATCATCTACTTTACCATGCTTCCTTTAACACAAAATATACAGAACATTGTTTTTAGTCTACTAACAGCTAGTGTGCATATAGGCAAGAAGGTCATTTTTGTCACCAACAACTCTACGAAGTCTCGCAATGATTACCAGAAGAAGTTGACCAAGATGGGCATTCAGTGTGATCTGGATGATGTTTTTTGCTCATCCTACTCCGCCTCTATCTACATTAGCCGCATAATGGAACTTCCTAGTGGTAAACGCAAGGTTTTCGCTATCGGTGAAAGTGGCATGAAGGAAGAACTGGAAGCGGAGGGTCTGACTGTCGTCGGCGGTCCTGCTGATACATATAATCGCGAAATCGTAGCCGAAGACTACCAAGCTATGGCGGACAGAACTATCCTTGATCCCGATGTTGGAGTTGTACTGGTAGGTCTTGACCGTAAGATCAACTACCTAAAGTTATCTCTTGCATTCCACTACATCCGTAACGGAGCCAAGTTCCTGGCCACAAACGTCGATAGCACTCTTCCTTCCAACCATACCTTTTTCCCGGGCGCCGGATCTTGCTCCGCCCCTCTCATCTCTATGACAGGCCATCAACCTCTATCTCTTGGAAAGCCTAGTCAAGCTATGATGGATGCTGTGGAGGGCAAGTTCCAACTCGATCGCACCCACACCTGCATGGTTGGTGATCGCCTGAGCACTGATATTAAGTTCGGTATAGATGGTAACCTTGGAGGTACACTCATGGTCCTGACGGGCGTTAACCAAGTGGTGGATTTTGAAGCTCAAGATGCCGTTGCTGTTCCTGCTTTTTATGCCAACAAGCTGAGCGATCTTCTGGATGCTAGCCCCTCCTCCTCTTAGTCAGGGTTATTGTTAATATAATACACAGGAATACATTATGTAGATATAATTTAGCCATAACAATAGCATAGTAGATCAAATCTCTTTTTTTTTTTATATCATATGCTACATATTCTTCTTCTATGTTCTCCTGAAATCAATTTTGATAGTTCATATCTATTTAGCCTTCTTATACTCATTCTTGGCCGCGCGCTTGGCTAGGTCACTTGTACGAATGATCTTAGGGGCTGTATTACGAGATTTGAAACCGCCGAACGACAAAGGAAAGAACATGCCAACTTGGTTTTGATAATCTTTATACTCTGGATATTTCGAGGCAGTGATGGCTTCAGTTAAGGCGGTAGACCCTTGGAACAGTATGATCAAGAGGCCAGATCCAGTGAATGTCCACCAAGCGTGGTCTTGAGTAGCCAAGCATGCCCACTGATAAAGAGTATACCAGAATAGCTGTTCGCTTACAAAATTGGGATGGCGGATATAGGTCCAGAGACCGCTCGTGATGAATCCACGATCGAGATCTTCCTGTTTGTATCCTTGGGGAACCTTGGCGGTTTTCAGGTATTCATACTTTGCAGTTTGATAGTCTACAAGGTGTTAGCGCATAAGGAAATAAAAAATCATATCAGTGTGGGCTAAATATACTCCATTGTTGCCCATCAGAGAAGAACTCCAGCACAACCAACATCAAAGCAATGACGAAGTAAGCAAGATCGCCTCCATGAATGTAGACATCACAAGTTCCAGCAAGAAAGATCAGATAGGCTGGAACTCCCGAAAAAAGGAACAAAAGGATGCTTTGGTAGAAGCTAATGAATGTGACGTTGAATATGAAAAAAGCCCACGAGGGAATCTTCTCCCGAACAATGGTCCTGTGCAAATATTAGATCACGATATTGAATACATAGTGAAGTCATCATACCATCTATAGTCTTCAGATCCACTGGTGTATCCTCCCTTGCGCCAGTAGTTGTATGTCAAGCGGATCTAAAAAATTTGATATGAGTAAAACATCGCCTATAGAGCAGGAAACTGAGATATCAACTTACACTCCATATAGTAGTAGCCAGAGACGCAAGATCAATACGCTCATGAGGAACACCGTAAACTCTAGCCCAGACAGAGTAGTTCATGACGTAAAGATTAGGCAAGATACTCCAGAGGCGATCGATCTGTGAGTAGTTGCGATTGATCTCCGAAATCAGAAGACACAGACTAGCAAGTACAAGCGAAGTTGCAAAGCCGCTCACTAATGGGTTAGTCTGGAGATAGAGCGTGGTCAGACGCATTGAAATTGAGTCCGTATTGTTGCTCGTCGTAAAAGCCTCCAGGAATCTGTGAGGTAGATCGAGTAACTGTGGCACATATGGTTCAACGACTATAGAATAATTGGCGCAATCCTCAATGGACGACACCAATGGGAATGCCATTTTGTTATGATTGATACTTGTTATGAGTATTAAGGGCTTGGGAAGGAGAACTATGTTTTTGTAGTTCAATAACTGAAAGGACTAAATACAGTACCGGCGGAGTCGATTAGAGTACTAAAGAAATGTGTCGAAAGTGTCCACTTTTATTTGGTACTCTAATTTCTGTAAAGAGTTATTAATGGCACCACAGAGCTTTGTTATCGGCACCGCTTTCACTGATAGGAAAAAAGGTACATCGAATGGGTCTTCTACCTTCACCGCTTAAGATCTGCTATAATTGACCAATATCATTACACCAATCCCTTCGTTTGTGTGTAGTTAGTCGTTCCCCGATCGCCATAATCACTATCGCTATTATCACCAATACTCCTCGTACATTGTCTCTGAAATCTCCTGCACTGTCCCATCCTCTACTACTACAGCTAGTTTTTGCGCAAAAGCCGAAGCCTTTTAATCACGATTAACTCGAGTCGTCTTCATGCGGCCGCTTTGCTAGACTAAGATCCGAATTTTGCCTTCTAGGCAACTGTAGTTGATGTTAGTCAGACTATCACTTTTCAGTAACAACAAAGTAAACGCTGGTAATCGTCTGCAAAATAGCTATCTTTCTTTCAAACCTCGAATCGTATCCTTAGGCGGCCCTATAGCCTTGAGGAGGTCGTTGATCATCAGTAGGCTAATTAAAATGATCATGAGGCTATGATATGAAATATGTTATTCTTTTTTTTTAAAAAAAAACCCTCATTACTCGGTTAGATGTTAACTATGACGAGACGTATTCTTTGTATTCTAGTGCACATATTTTCTGTTTGTTTCATTAGTTTACATCTACACGAGCTATTAAGCTGCTAAGTATACGACGACAGGCCAATCCGCACAGAAAATTACGGGCTTCTCCGGTACACGCATGTGTGCTCTTCGTCTTCCTGTCAGACCCCCATCTAGACCCATTTCCCGCCTTCCTATGTAATCGCCCACAAGAAAGCAAAGCAACACAGAACCAAAAGGAAGAGAAACAGAAAAACCAAACCTTAGCTTAAAGAAACTGTATTAAGAAATTCCCAAATCAAAAGCAAAGGAAAACGGAGATATATGTTTGTACTGTGACCTTTCCTGTTCTTACACGATATAGAAGTCATTTTGGCTCAAGCACTCGTGACAAGTACTTGGCAGCTGTGCTCTTCATAAGTGAGCTTTGCAGCTTATGCTTCTCAAAGATGGTTTTTTATACTCTGGCAGGTTCACGAATGCAGAATGGTTTTGTGGCTGCTTTTTAAATCACCATGTCCCAACCTTGCTTGTAACATTCTTCTCGATAAGGGTTATTCTGAACCCCGTTTTTTTTTTTTTTTTAAAAAAAAAAAGAACTCTTATAGCCTCTAATCTAATCCCTAGGCTGAAAAGTGGCAGAATATTACCTTTTTACCAAATATTTCAGCCGGCAGTAGAAATTGAAAAGGGAGGACCACCTGATGTAAAATTTTTATCTTATCAGTGAAAGCGGTACCAATAACAACTCATAATCAGTCCTTGATGAATTAAGATAAAATAAAGTAGTACTGCAAGCACCAATACGTTGTTTCTGCTGATTGGCTTGTGATATATACTTACTTAATCTACCACTGCCTAAGAATGATATGCTATAACAAACTATATTAAGAAGTGGATGATCTAGGAACAATTTGTTGGATAGGTCTATCATAATATCGGATCATCACCAATACGTGCACCTGTCTTTACTGAATATATCTTTAATTGATTTGTTTGCCCTGCAAAGCATACGCTGATCAAGTGACCTTGCTGTGCACAACCTTAACTTGTTGTTCGGAATTGAGTAGCGAGTTAAGTTTTATATATATATATATTTGATCCTTACTCCCTTGCATGTTATCAAAATGCACCTTCCAATTCCATAATTTACGACCTCATCACAAACACTTCGGATAGTCTTCAGCCTTATCATAGCTGATACTTTACTTCATAAGTTCCAAATCATCCATCAACCGACAACAAATTTTTGATGAGGGTACTTTGTGTGGCTGAAAAGCCTTCTATTGCTAAAGCCGTAGCTGGCCATCTATCTGGAGGTCAAATTGAGACAGTAGGTTGTTGATATTACTGTCAGAGCCACACGAACTAACGAGATGTCCTATCTAGAGGACTAGTCCAGTGCCATGGGTCAAAAACTACTGCTTTGACTTCAATTTTGGCCCTCCGTGGGGCAATTGTAATGTCACCATGACATGCGTGGCTGGCCATATCATGGAACAATATTTCGGACCCGAGTTCAAGTCTTGGGACTTCCCTACTCCTGATGCTTTATTTGATGCGCCTATCCGAAGAGGCGTTTCAAAGGTACCCTATCTTGGCGGTGTCATTATGGAATATTGCTAATGTCATTAATAGGATAAAGAGGGCGTTGCGAAGAACATTCGCGAGCAAGCAAAATATGCACAAGCTTTGGTGATATGGACGGATTGCGATCGAGAAGGCGAGCATATCGGCAGCGAGATCGAATATGTAGCATCACAAAGTAACTTGCGTCTACAAGTCAAAAGAGCTAAGTTCAGCAATATTGAACGAGCGTATGTTTATACTTGTTCTTACATCGGGTTTATTTGACTAATTGCAGCAAGTTTAGTCACATCATGGCAGCTGCACCATTTCGTAGGTTGCTACCTCTCGATAAAAAGCAAGTCGAGGCTGTTGATGCTCGTATAGAGCTCGATCTTCGAATTGGATTTGCTTTTACTAGGTTTCTTTCAAATACATTGAAGCCTCTCGGCGGCCCTCTCAAAGACAAAATGATTAGTTACGGTAGGTTCATATGTATCTTTTTATAGACATACCTAACATGTCAAATAGGCTCTTGTCAGTTTCCAACGCTTGGCTTCGTCGTAGATCGTTATTTTCGCGTTAAGAACTTTGTGCCTGAGCCGTACTGGTCTATCAAGGTATCACATGTTAAGGACGGTATGACGGTCAACTTTACATGGTCTAGAGTGAGACTATTTGAGCGTCTCCCAACACTCATCTTGTATGAGCGTTGTTTACGAGCAAAACAAGCGACTGTTGTAAAAGTACAAGAGAAGCCGACGCGAAAGTTCAAGCCACTACCACTCACAACTGTTGAGCTCCAGAAGGCAGCGACGAAACTACTGAGAATGACAGGTCAAGAAGCTATGACTATTGCCGAAAAGCTCTATACTAGAGGATTCATCAGCTACCCAAGAACTGAAACCGATCGCTACGATAAAGCTATGGACCTGAAAAACTTGGTCAGTCGACAGACTCAAGACGCACAATGGGGAAACTACGCACAAGGTCTAATGGATGGAGGGTTTGAACAGCCTCGTCAAGGCAAAAATGATGATAAAGCTCATCCTCCTATCCACCCTGTGATATATGCTGCGCCGTCCGTTTTAAACGCAGAAGAAAAGCGTTTGTACGAATATGTTGTCCGAAGATTTCTAGCATGTTGTTCCGAGGATGCGAAGGGCGTAGCGACTGATATCGATATTAAGTACGGCGATGAGCTTTTCAGCACACACGGGGTCATCGTTCTTGAAAGAAACTACCTTGATGTGTACCCTTACGAGAATTGGTCTAGCTCTGCTCAGCTTCCGCAGTTTACTATGGGAGAACGGTTTGAGCCAAATGAGGCCAAGATGACAGAAGGCAAGACATCTGCCCCTAGCTACCTTACTGAAGCTGACCTAATTGCCCTTATGGATGCCAACGGTATTGGCACGGATGCTACTATGGCTGAACACATTGAAAAGATTCAACAGCGAGAATACGTGGTTCTCGTTGACGGCTCTAGTTTGCCTGCCCGGCCCCATGATGATAGTGATACAGATACCGCGCCCATTAGAGGAACCAGAGGAGGTCGTGGTGGACGCGGAAGCCGAGGTGGACGTGGAGGACGCTCTGTAGGCACAGGCCGTGGCACAAAGAGTGGCGTCAAATATTTTGTTCCTACGGAGCTAGGTGTCGCTCTAATTCAAGGCTTTGACCGAATGGAGTTTGAGACAAGCCTAGGTAAACCCTTTCTTCGCAAAGAAATGGAGCTCAAGATGAAGGACATATGCGCAGGCAAAACTTCTAAACAATCGGTTCTTAACGAAAACATTCGACAATACCGACAGGTTTATCTTCAATCTAAAGACCAAATGGCGACTCTTAAAGCAGTAAGGAAGAATTTCATTCATCTCGCTTTTTCAAATTATGTCCACTCTACTAACACTTCTAGGCTTGTCGAGAATATATTAAATTTGAGGGTAATTAGGGAGATATAAACTCTAATGTATTAGTCTCTAGTACGATAGTGTAGCTTCATGTAGATAACCCCTATCACTTATATTGGGTGCTGGATTAGATACAACTTCACTTCACATAGCTTTGTGTAAATGTTCTCTGTGATGTATCCCGCCAGCTTAGTAGTGATTGTGTTACTGGGAATATACCTTGATAAAAATGAAATGATCTCTCAAACACTCAACTCAAGTATTTGTGGTAGATCTTATAACGCGATTAGATCAAGACGGGCGAACTAGCACCAATACAATTACAGATAGTTTTCTTGAACACCAGAATAATAAACTAACTAACAGGAATAGGAGTTCCAAGCGATTAGATTCATATATATGCACGAATATACTAGTTAGGAATTTCGGAGCCATTATTTAGTACCATCTAAATATATGTTAATGTGGCTAAATATTTTCTAGGGAAAGAATAATAAGCTCTGAGGGACAACGTGGGCCTAGAAGGGGCCGTGATGGGTGGCTATGTGGTGATGCCATACTAGATTGCCATCCGAAGGGAAGTATTTAATATGTCTAACATCTTTGAGTAGTATATACTAATGACGCGTAGAAAGCAAGCCGTTCTACATACGTGTAAGTTGTAGAACTGATGTTTTGCTATAGTTAACATCAAATCGAGTAACTGATGAGTTCGTCATGAAAAAAAATATAGAATTCGAATGTGATTACTAACCTTAATTTTAGAGAATTTTTTTTTATGCATCAAGGCAAATTCAAAGAGGCAGTGGGACAATCCAATCAGGGGCAGATATCCGAACACAGATTAAACTAAAAAGCCAAAGTGGGAACGGGCTGGTTCTCATTTACGAACGATAAATAGTAGCAGCTATGTGCGATATACCGTCACCAGCATATGCACTTCTAATAGAGGCTACGAGCTACATTAGCGGCGGCGATATCATGACTTGTCCGACGGTTAGCAGTATTGTCTATGGGTATAAGGCACGATTGTTCGTCCATAGCGAGGATTGAATTTTCTGGGAGGGAATATTAGATGTTGCCGTCAGCCCGTTTTTGAACCGATGACGCAGGCCCAATCTGTAAGTAGGCAGTATGGCCTCTAGTCTTTCGCTTTTACTTGTGTCTTTTGCCGCCCCGTCAAAACTAGTATTACAGTCAATGATGCAATTAGGCTGGCCAACGGCTGGACGATACACAACCATGAACGGGCGAAGTAGGTGGCCTCTTGTGCTCCCCGTTTGCCTCACCTGCAGAAATGAAGAAGAGAAAG
Organism: Endoconidiophora laricicola; assembly: GCA_001640655.1. Taxonomy (NCBI): domain Eukaryota; kingdom Fungi; phylum Ascomycota; class Sordariomycetes; order Microascales; family Ceratocystidaceae; genus Endoconidiophora; species Endoconidiophora laricicola. The sequence goes on along the minus strand of LXGT01000068.1, from coordinate 48,198 downwards.
GAAACTAGTTGGAAATCAATGTCCGGTCGTGAGGGGAAGGGGTTATGAATATCCAAGCGGCAGCAACAATGATTCCGATACTAGGCACATGCGCACAAGTTGTTCTTCAGTAGATATATATTGTACTAGTATACGGATGATGGATGGTGTCAGTTGGTCTCTTCTAGTTATATGACCAGCACATGTCTCCCTCCTAGATCCAATTGATCCTCTGCTACGACGTGACGGGTTAATGTCTCTCCTCTACTTTGCACAATTGTATGGCGAAAGAAAAAAAGGTTAGAATCCCTCGCGTACTACAGATGTGATGCACTTAACACTATCGGCAGCAGGAGCAGCGATTGTGATCGAAGCAAACATGATGATATGCAGCGGTGCACAGAAACCAAAGCCCTCCAGCTTCCTTGCTTCCAGTAGCGCCTTAGCCTTCGTGTTTTCGTACTAGGCGGCTCGTCATCAGTCAGTAAACTGAGCAGTAGTAAGTAGCTAAGTATAGTGGCAATACAAACGGGTGCTAATGCTGCTAATTGAATGGCTGGCGGGCGACTGGCTGGCGTCTGCTGAAAGAATAGTGAGACGAACAGTGAATGAAGCATGATGAGTAATATCTGCTAATACCCTTTTTCTTTTCTTAGTAGCTCAGATACAATAGAAACGTATGCCTGCATTCGTCAGATGACTGACATGCCCTTTGGCTTGATTGACAGCGGGCTTCATACATACAGTATACTAGTTGAGAGTCGGAATTCGACGGGTCTGTCTAACAAATGGAGGATAATAGTCGTTACATGGAATGCCTGCATTCATACAAGGTACATTAACCAGGATACCCTGTTTCGTAGACAGTGTGGGGAAGGCACAATGTGCATGGCGACACGGAGTACTTCTGTTCTGGAGAGCATCCACTGAGGTTCTGAGCAGTCGAGAGGGGGTTAGTTCCTAATATCGAACAGAGGGAGGAGACCGTGACGAGTGCTTTCTAAACGTTATGGCTAAATACAGGGGCTCAGTGTGCCCACAAGCCAGCATAGCGGCGTGCGATTGGGCTGCACGTTTAGTGGTTGATCATTTTATTTCTAGTGTGCCGAGGGGATTCTAAGGAGAACTAGAAGCGGGAACTAATGCCTAATGACAACTATAGGTTGGTTAAACTACAGCCATGCTAACGATTAACAGCTTGAGACGTGTTTTAATACCATTTTGATATCAAGATGATTTAAACACATGATAATAATGCAAAGTTCGGAATATGATGACACGAAGTCAGACTAACATATAAGAACAATACTAGAGATGCTTCTAAACGATATATAGCATGACAAAGAGCGCAACTACTGATCAACTGGGTCAAGCCAAGTACGTGGCTCATCGTAGTTAGCATCTAATCGAGTAAGAGTTTAAAAAAGCCAAGCACTTGCCATGATCCCTACCCCACGTCCTACAATAAGGCGATGATACAAGCTCTGCCGCAAACAACGACGACAACAGCAGTCGTCATCTATAACGATGAAATGGAAACTTCACCGAGACGGCATAATATTAAAGCTGAGTTCGGAGAGCAATGGAGGAAGGTACGTGTAAGAGGGCAAGGGCAACTCTCAAGTGGACACAACGCACAAAAAATAACGAAAACAAGATTGAGAGGATCAAGGCCCGCTTGTTGATTTGTTCAACCTCGCACAAAATACAGTGCACTTCCTAAGGATGTGCCAAGTACTCGATAATAAGCAGCGCCAGAAGAACAGGAGAACACTAGATAGTACATGCAAAGCTCGTGAAGCTAGCCAGTTTAGTGTTGCTAGTGACATCCTCTAAGATACAGTTTCCTTGTCGCTACAGCATAAGTCTGTTTATGTGTTGGCAGCCGGGGGGAGGGTGTTCTGTCAAGGCTTAAGCAGCTTTGCGGAGTATCTATGGGGGTAAGGACAGAACTATTTCTTGAACAGGACGGCTTTGACTAGCTTTTTTTTGTTATATTTTTACTCATCACTCGATTACCAATACTGTAATAGCAGCGATGTTAAAATGTTTGTTAGTGGTGCTTTATGGCACTCTACATGAAAAATATCGTATCAACAACTCCATTAAAACAACGCGACTACTTGAACAAACTGTAGTAGAGGCACACTAAGTTAAAGGCCTTGTTGTGGGCGCCATGCGCCTTTGTCTTGTTAGTGCGTATTATTGCGGTTACAACACGCATTTCCATTTTGCAGCTCTTATTCTACTATCGTACAGGGGACACAAGCATTATTGTCTACTCAGTGCAAGAGCGGTCAAGCCCGAGGACGTTTCGAGTCTTTGTTATTGTCGTAGACGCCATATTCATGCTACTAGAACTAAGGTCGCAGAGTTGTGATGTGGTTGCCCATCTTCGAGAAGCTAGATGTACTATCGGCCAAGTGATGACTCAGGAGCATCTTGGTAGTAATATAACATAACCGTTTACTGTTACGTCCGACCGGCCGTGCTAGTTCCTCGCATAGTACGTTGTCTTTAAGACAACTTGCACGCTTTCAACCAGGACGACATTAGAAGAAGCCCAGGTGGCTAACAGTTCAAACAGAACGCACAGTGCACTTCGGAACCCTGGGCGCATTGCTGCTGATATATACACACCCCATTATAAATGTACTGCTCTTACCACTGTGTGATGAGCAGTGCATACACAGTATATATATTATATACTCTTGCTATGTTAGTAAGGCAGCTTGGACAACCCTGACACCAATGCCTAGTAAGACCGCTATCTACACTGTAAGATCGATCAATAGTCCACTATCACATCAAGAATATATATAAAGTGTATATAAATGTTTGAATGAGGAGGTGGCTTTAGCCTAGCCTGTGAAAGTGCTAGTAGCCATTTACATAGTATGATTTCAATTGAGCAATGAGTTAAATGCATACTATAAAATCATATACTTTTCATTGTTCTAAAGTTGCAGTTGACAAAGAACCCAAATCCGCATACACAGGTTGGTTAGTGTTCACTTAACAGCAGTTGCCCGCTGAAAGATAGATAGATATGCATCATATTCTCCTTCTCTTCCTCCTTTTCTCTTGTTTTCTTTCTTTTTCTCTCTCAAGCACTTTTATAAACGCAAAGCTCGATATTCTGAATTTTTCTTTTCTCCTAGAGACAAGGCTTATTTGTCACTGGTCTTTGAGATCTTGCGCTTCCAGCCATCTTCCATCTTCTGCCACCCACTCTGTCTACTAAGTCGGATAATTCCTGACTAAACGACGCGCTCTAGCTCTTTACTGTTGCTGGAGACTTTGTCCAACAAGCTCCATTCTGACCTGTGTAGTTCTCACTTTTTATCGTGTGATTCTGTCTTCGACAACCGCAAGATTATCTGCCAAGGTGAGTTTTTACCCCATGTTTATTGTTGTCATGTCCACCCTCTATTTCGTCCCTTTATAATCCACCTGATATGTGGCTTGCTGGCTTGGATGTCATCTGGACATAATGCCGACAGCATCTCAGAAAATCACCACTGTCATCCTCGTTCCCTACTGTTCCCAGGCTTATTCGTTGGGTATGCTGCTTTGCCACCAGTTTTTGGATCTGAAGTACATCAGTGCTGTTCTTCATTCGTCGGGTGTCGCGAAATGGCTGCAGAAGTGCCCCTTGAGCTTGGTCAGTCTCTGGTTCAGTTATGAGCGTCAAGTGATCGCATGACTCTTAGCATGCTTGCCACCATCCACCTCCCTCCTTTATCACCTGGCTCTCTTACATTCTGTAAGTTTGTTCCCATACCTATGATTGCACTTTTTTACTACGCTGTGCACTCTTCCTTTCAATTTTTCATTTTTTATATTTCAACCCATTGCCACTATGTCTTCATGAAGGGCTTGGTTTTTTTTTCTCTTTACCTCAAAGAAACTAAACATGACTTGAAATTCACAGGCATCTCTTTTGCACAATACATTTCATTGCGTAATCTGTTCTCTCGATAGCATTCGATAAATACCTACGACGTTTACTACTTAGTCCTCCCACGAAACCCCCTTTCAAACCTGACGAAGATGGCATATGCTGGTCGCGAAATTCCCCAAGCCCTTGCCAGCCGAGACAACTTAACTGCTGTAGCGGCTCGCGGCATGCCTGTGATTGCGCCAGCCCGATCTCAATTACCAACACCTCCTAACTCGATCTCGCCTGGCCTCGGGCCCCATGGGCTCAAGGCACAACTACAGCACGCACCTGTGTTCGACTCTGTCGACTCCGATTTGGATCTCCAGGATAGCGATAACCATCTTTCGGAATCTCCTGTTGAGTCTGTCGGTGTAGTGACAGCTAAGATGCTGTCGTACAACTACCTCCCCGAAATTCTCCTTGAGCATGGCCCGCTAGCTATCAGACACATAATGTGTTATCTGACGGCATCTGTCCCCGGTTTCTCAGTCATATCACCTAATAAAGCACGGCGTTTGGTCGTGAGTGCCCTGGAAGGCCATGCTGAAACTGGCGAACATGGTGAGGTCGTGTATGAAAAGGTTGGATGGGGTCGATGGGATGCTCATCGTCGCGGACAGCAACAACCGCCCTTAGAAAGTACATCACCAGGTCCTTCTAATGATGCGCACCCTAGCTCCAGATCTATGGGAATTCCTATTGCTAGAAGCTCGAATTATCACCGTCGTGGTAAAGCTGCCACCTCTAGTGCTGGAAATGATTCCATCGTCTTCTCACACGATGACAGGAACATCTCCATGATGGATCATGAGGCCGATAAGATGTCACTTGACGACGACGATGGCTCTGGCTCTGGTTCTTGTTCTGAAGCACCTGAAGATGACGATATGGCAGATGGTGAGGATGATCTTACAGACGATGAGGACTGGGACGCTGTTGGAGCAGCTGCTTTACGCGCTGAGTCTTATAGTAGTTCTGTTTTGACTAAAACCGGGTTCATTACTTCATCGTCATTTGCACCGTCTAGTCTGCGGAATTTCCCTGCCAGTTTCGGTGGAGGCATGACTCGAGGTCATCAATCGTCTCGCCTTGATTATCACGCCCTTGCTACCACTTCCGATCCCCAAGAACGTGAAGCTATCGAGGCCCTTTTACGGCTTGGTTCGCGCTAAATGCTACTAGTATCCTCTTTCTTCTCTTCTCTTCCCAATTGCTGCAGAATGGCCACGGCGGATGGAATATGGCGAAGACTTTTAGAGCCGGCTTCAGTAGCCTATTAGACCCCCTTTGTCTCCCTTTGTCTCTTATTCGGTCTTTTTTCTTGACTTGAAATTCTGTCCACAGAGCGTCTCTTATGATCGCGTTCTAGTCGGTCCACGCATCCATTTTAGCACTGATATCGATTGTTTGAAGATGATGTCATACCAATCGACACTCGTATCTTTGGTGGAAGGACCAGACTTTCGCCAATACAACCATATCACGTGAGGACACTTGTTCTCAATTTTTTCTGTTTATCACGATGAAACGCCGTCATGACGCCACCACTATCAAATCCGCCCTCATTGTGTATACACACCACTTCAAATTCGCGGCACATCCCACCCTTCACTGATAATAATTCCCCGAATATCAGAAACGGGGGTATTCCTGTTGATTTGGCGGACACTTCACGATACCTACGATACAAAAACTTTCTTTAACTCCAGAAGAATTCTCTATCTGTCTACATTCTCATCCTCAATAATTTCTCCTTATACTACCTTCGGTCTTGCAAGTGTGGGCTTTGTGCGTAGCTACTGCCTCAGCAAGAATGTGCTGAGTTATGTAGGTAGCTATGAGCGCTTTGTTTCGTAGTAGTACCATGTTTTGTTTCCTGACTTTTTGCTCTGATGATTATGAGATCAAGTAGGCTATATTTGGCAGAAAACTAGACTTCGAGACTTGGCATTTCTAGTTTGATGCTTTGGCATTAACCTTCTTCAAACTTCCAGGGCAGTGGAATAATGTGACTTTATCAAATGATGTGCGTGGAAGCACCTACATCCTGTATCCTGGTCCTTCATTTTACCCATTATTCAGTAGTCATCATTTTCATGTCGGTGATTGCCACTATCACTGTCCACAAGCTCTCTTTTTTTCTTTTCTTTTTCATAGACACCAATGCTCATATAGGGCTCGTAAACAGATAATCATACATATGTATTGACCCCACGGTCATCATTACTCATCACCTAACACTACAATAATACGAGTTTTCATCTTCAAGTTGCGATCATCTATATCAATAAAGACTGTGGATTATCTAACAAAGAAGCATCCCAAATATTCGAGGACTTTTGGTTGATACTTCGGAATTCAGTGATTCGTTTTAGCGTGTATATATCAACCATAATGAATATATGGAGAGCAATTTACAGGTAATGGGGGTTACCTGTCACCAAGGATGATTAGCCACCTTCCCAATCAGTATATCCCCAGGACTCATAGTAAAGAGTTAGAAACTAGTAGCAAAGTGGCTTAGTCTGCGGCTTTATCGAAACCCTTTTTGAATGCGATAGATAACATTGATAGTAGATGCAAATATGTGAGGTGGGGTTGATCGGCAAATGAACACTATGTAGTACTTTATATAGATAAGAATCATCGAGCTATGGATTAGTAGTAAACGGTACCATATCTAGGTTGCATCTAGGTTGCTATATGAGTGAAGTTAACGTTGTCTGTACAAAGCACATATCTACTACATGATGTTATAGTTATAACGTGGAGGTAAGTATTAATCATGAGTAGTGGTGCTGAGATAGAAGCGGGTGGAATGGTTTAGTGCGTGCTGTCTTTTTCTGTAGGAAACTAGTCGTATAAGAAGACGAAAGGAATACAGATTGGCTAAATGATGTTTGTCAGTGGATGGTATAATGGCTACTTGTTCCCGTATAAAAACTATGCTGACTTTCAATGATCTTATTCATTAGTTTCTAGAACTACGAAGATACATTTCGACTTTTCATTGTTTTTACTGATCTCTAAAAAATATAGCAATGTCTATATTATATATCAAGTTAGTTCTCAAATGGCAATAGTTCTGTTTAGGCCCGTTATGTAAGCTGTGATTATAAATACTATTAAGTTTTATAATATTGCTTATCACTATTAGTATCTAGATACATAAAGGGTTTAATAGCATTTATTGATAAGACTGTGCCCAATCTAACTAAGCTATTACCAGCTAGCTAAATAAAATCAGACACTATAAATTTTGAATCTTTAATTAGTTTGACGAACTCCTATGACTAGTTTCTAGAGGCAAATATATGTATCTATAAAATGTTCTGTTAATAGATGTCTTATTATATGGCCTAAACTCAAGGACTACAATAATGAAGTTTTAGATTTGTAACATGAACGGCAGATGTTAATCAAGTAATTCAAGTTGAAAGGGACATCAATATCATCATAAATCAAAAAAAGAACCATAAGCTAGTACTATATATACGTATAACAAAGAAAAGGACGGGAACCTAGGCAAGGTTAAGTGTGGGGTACAAAGGTGTGGCAGCACGCGAAGACGCTATCTCTCTATCTGCCTCATCGCCATCAACAGATTCTGTCGGCGAAGAAGCCCGTTTGGTGATAGGGTGAGTGGTAGCAACCGATTCAGACTCGGAGTCTTCAGACTCGAAATCTTGACTCTCAATTCGTAACTTCACATAGGTACGGAGCTTTTCGAGAACACGCATATCTTCGAGCCAGCGATCATATACCTCTTCACGTTCGCGAGTCTCGCTGTCGACATCAGAAGCTTCTGAGTTATTGGAAGCTATAGACATGCGACGAGCTGAGGCCACGAGTACAGAGGTAGGAGGGGCCACGCCCTTACCGCTCTGGAGAAGACCTGAAGAGTAGCGACGTCGTTCGCTGTTGTCATGAATAGGACCCAAAGTCGCAGTAGCGGACTGGCCAGGCATGACAGAACTGACAGCAGGCAGGCTAGGGTATAGTGCCGATGAGGCAGTGGAGCTATGACGCGATTGAGGTGACATACCAGATACCGATGGGCTAGGGGAGTGGCCTGAAGTGTATGACATGGTAGCGCTAGGGGGGGTGGCCACGGGAGTGCCGCCCGAAGAGATAGAGTTAAGAGGGGAATGCATCTGGGCCGGAGCGTGGTGCATCTGGTCCTGGTAATAGCCAGCAGCAGCCATGCCGTTGTTAGCCTGGCCACGATACGTCGTAGGCGGCGAGTGGCTGTGGCGCACCTCAGCATGAGAGCCGTGGACGTGAATTCCCTGTGTAGTTTGGTTGGCACTCTCGTAAACGGTAGTCTGCATATGCTCCAGGATCTCATCGATCTGAAGAAGATCTTTATGCGTGCGGGCATTTGGCATTGATGGTAGATAATAAGTTTGAGCCATGGGGCTAGGGCCGGTAGCGTTACCATGACTGACGGCTGGCTGGACCACAGGAGCAGGTTGAGTCATGTAGTCCGCCCCACCGCCCATGGCAGAGACCATGCCGTGAAGAGGCAGCAACGACCGACTGATCTGGTTGTACGAGTTCGGCTCAACATGGCGACGCTTTACATTTCCAAAGAAGCTGTCGATAGTGTCAGCCTGGCGCTTGCGATCATCGTAGCCAGATGCAGCGTGGTGACCCATGTCATACGGACGACCTAAAGAGGGCTGGTTGAAGTACAGCCCATAGTTGGTCGAGGGCTGAGGAGCACCGTAGTAGCCCGGGTGGGGAGCCTGAGCGAAGTGACTAGGCGCCGCCCGCATGTGCGGGTTATGGTCATAGTAAGGATTGCCAGCTGATGCGCCTTGCGTTAGTAAACTGTTTAGTGCATCGCGGGTAAACAAAGATGGCGAGCACGTACTAGGCTTGGGCTGAGGTCTGTAGCCGCCAAGTCCCGAAGGGTCAGCCCCACGTTGTTGAGGTGTAACATTGTCATCGGCATGGGTCTGATCATGATGTTAATAGATAATTCGATATAAACATGCGAATAAGATTTACATACCTTGACATGTTTCTTCAGATCTTGCGGCCGCTTGAATGCTTTGCCGCAAAAATCACACTTGTGAGGCTTCAACGGCACATGCACGCGGATGTGCGAAGTTATATGGTCACGCTTGACAGTTGTGGTTCTGCACGAGTTCCATTGGCAAGTAAGGCTTAGGTTGTTGGTGCTTTTGCGGCCAACATGACGCTCACACAGGTGATCGTACAAAATCTCGGGCGTAGGAAAGTGTTCGTTGCAGGCGTTCCAGCGGCAAGTCAGAACTTCTTCATTGTTGGAGGCTGAGCTATGGCTGGACGTAGCGGTGATAGGGTTAAGAGTATCGCTCTTTGCTGAAGGACTGGATGAGCCTGTGGAATTGACATCAGTTCTACCGGAGGACATCATGGTGGCACGTGTGTTATCACGTGGTTGATTGGCAATAGCAAATAAGCAAGGTGGTATGAGGTTGGTAAGTGACCCGAGCAGATGGGTGGCTTCCTTTATAAGATAGTGATGCAGTAGGCGGCGATTGTGCACCAGCCGCAAAAATCGGAAAATAAAAACAGAAAAATATAGAGTCCTAGAATTGTTGACGCAAAGAAAAACGAAGAAGGACTAACATCGAAGAACATTAACCAGTCTGGGGAAGCGTATAAGACTTTTAAGGAAATAGCACTGCTGCCAAGAGGCGACTACCGTTTGCAGCAGAGCAGTTTTGCTAGCAGCCGATGGCCTTTCTCCAGGCAAGAGCTCGGAGCGGAATTCCTTGGCGCTGCTGCGCCCAGTGCCAAGGCCTTGGCGGGAACAGGGATCCATGCGATTTTATGCAGCTCTAAGTGGCGAATGTTAGAAATATACACTTTATTTATACCAGCTGCACTACCAGAAGCGACTTTATATGTTGTGCAATGCCAAGACTCGCCAAGGCCTTGGCGGAGTAGAGGGAGTCTTGGCATGCCTCGATCCAGCAATCAGCGACGGCCTTTGGTGGTCACCCAATCTTACGAAGGGGTACGCTTTTGCTCAGATTCAATTCAATTACCGTCCATCGAACAGCTGACTTCATGTTCTTCTAACTCCAGAGTATTAATGAGTAAAGAAAATTAAAAATTTAGTCGAACATATGTTCGCTTTGTGGCTAGCCGGGATATGTTAATTATCTAGTTTTTTTTTGGCTTCTTTTTAGTTCTTGTTGTATTATCTGCACCATGATCTCCTGCTGCACCCTTTTCGGCAGCTATCCGAAGTGAACGCTCTGGGAAGTGTTGCCGTCGTACCTGTCTTGTCTATACATTACAATCTACAGCCTAGGATGAGGGCAGCTTGCTCAGAATACTCCGTCAACTGATAGTCGTCTTGCTATCTAGCCTTTTGTGGCTGTGTCGCAACGCTAAAATCGTCTCTACTGCATATCAAGTGTCAGACTAGAAGTGTATTACTACCTACCATGGTGTTTTGCAATTTTTTTTTTCTATTTTCCTTTTGCGCCGACTCTGTAACATCCACCTGTGGCTCTATCTTTTGCTTTGGCCTTCCCCTTGGAGGCGATGATACAGCTGCCAAGAATACTACGGGCTCTTGGCAAAATGCCGCCATTTCTGGTCAGCGTGTATCGCCTTCGTTTCTCTCTGCAGGAATCCAAACCACAACCGAAGGTTTGACTGGCTTGGTTTTCTTGGTCACCATCCTGCTTTCTCTTACTTGCTAGCCAAATTACAGAGTAGGTACGCCAAAATACTAAGTGTCTCATGCTATATATTGCCATGTTCCTAGTGACAATATGTCCCCTAAACATTACGGATAACTTGTCTTGTCTCGTCCCAGGGGCCTGACATAGGCACGTGCATTCTATCCTCACCGGCCTTTTCCTTTTTACAAACTCCAAAAGAACAAATGAAAAAATTATGACAAGGAAAACGCTTAGGCCTCCGTTACTTGCTCTGATCCCTCGGTAGTACGAGGGTCCATTTCTTGTAGATCTCCTAGGTTATGGTTGTCTAAGATCATGTGTTCATGATGGGCTAAGAGAGTTATTTTTACAACAAGACTTGATGCAATAGTTTGCTAAGTATTTCTTCTAGAAGTCCGGACTTGCCGATATCCCGCCTCTTTTTGATATTCAGGTTAGCGTCAAAGTAAAGCATTACTTAGTAATGGGTATATCTGATTCTATCTGCAAAGCTACAATGCTGTCGTCTATCTGGAATCTCCAGCTATCGTAGTAGCACTAGTCATGTTGATCAAGTACTACCGAATCACTTCGTCTCTTCGGTCTCTCCAGCTTCCCGTTTGCACCGGGCACACATACACCAACCTCCTAGGCTCCCATTTGCCCATTCCCGTCTCTCCTGAACAGGGAGGCTCACGTCACAGTAGTGATTGAGAATTTCTTCTCCCTTCTTTATACCGCCTTCACGGCCATCCGTAACTCGAGTCTTGCGAGCCCAGAGTGTCATATGACCACCCCATTCCCAAGTGACATTGGGATCGCAGTCATGGTTGGCCAGGCACCAGAATGGGTGAACAGCGGCAACCTCGGGACGCCCATCTCTTGGGTTCTTGCGCGCCGAAGCAGTTCCGCGGGTCTTTGCGTACAGTGAGTTAAACATCCAGAGTTCGTATAGGTCCAGTTCCCGGTAGGGGTCGATGTCCAGTTTCTCTAGAATGTGAAGAGGTAGCTCTACATTGTACTTGAAGTTGAATGGAAGAGACCAAACCTTTGGTGGGCGACCAGCTATCTTGACAAAGGCTTCGGCACTCTCTGCTTCGTTTACTTCAACAGGTACGAAGTCACCCCATATATATTTGATGTCTGATACATCTAATGGGTGCACATGCTGCTGCAGTGACATGGCAATTATTCTTTCCACGAGAAGGAAGTGAAGAGCCTCGTCGGCTTCATGAACATTTACATCGCGGCCAATGATTTCAAGATCAGTTTCACAGACAGCATCATGATACTTCTCCTTAGCTCGCTGTAGGCAAACTTCGTCACAAAACACAGTATCGTAGCAAGTCTCACAGTAAGCAGCGGATGGCTCTTTACTGCTTACAAGCTCTTCACTGCAGGCATCGCAGACTGTGTCTTTGTATTTGTTGCTCACAGTCAACACAGAGTATTCATGAAGCACAGCCTCACCAGGAGCGATGTCTTCCTTAGCAAAAACTCCCAGCTGCATGCACATTATTGGGTTGCCATTTTTATCCAACTTGGCCACGCCTTCGTGAAGAACTGGCAATTCAGTGGCTTTCACGGTGCATTTTGGAGCTATCAATTCGAGCTCTCTGTTCAGATGCTCAAGTGCTTCAGGAGAACACCGATCAGGCTCGTATTTGTTCCATGGATAGATCTCACGCCGCGCAAGGCCCCATTCGGGGTACTCGGATACACGCGCATCGTCTCTCTTAAGACGCAGACTAGCAGTCTTGCGGATCTGAGACTCAATTTCCAGAAGCTCGGCGTTATCGGGATATTTTTTGAGCCCACTTTGACAAAATATGGCGGCCTTTTGCAAGCAGCCTAAAATCCAAAGCCCTTTGGCCAATACCTGAAAGCAACGTACTGAGACGATTGTCACAAATTTCTCATGGGAAAAGAGTCCTGTCGTAAGATGATCGCCAAGTCCACCCTCTTTAAGCTCATTGGGGATCGTCTGCATGTTGATGTAATAGTCCAAGGCCTCGATTACATCTTCGTGATTTTCGTAGCTGTCATACAAGGCATCGTCTGTGAGGTTGAGGGATCTGTAAGCGTCGCCGACGGCAAGGTCTGGATAATCAAGTTTAAGGTAGACTGAGGCGCGGTCAAGATATATGACGGGGTCAAATGGACGCTCATTGAGTGCCTTACTCAGAACCTCCCGACGGGTGAGAAGATCCCCCTTCGAAAACTTTGAAGAGGTCATGATGAGGCTGGTTTGGGTATGATTTCGATATATATGTGTCTCAGCAGGCGAATGAAAAAAGGGTATGTTTGTCCATGTTCTGCAAGACTGTGAAAATTTTGTTATAGCATAGGGTTTGGGTTACAACTGTATGTGAGCTACAAACAAACGCTTTTGGATGGTTGTAATATAGAGAGATAGTTTGACTTGCCCTACACTGTACGAGAGACCCTACAGCGTAGATTTTCCTATAGTAACCAACACACAGTCTTAGATCGCTAGGCTATCTATCTCCAACTAGTCATGATGGCCAAATGCAAGCAATATCAAGTAACCTACTGATGCCCAGAAGCCTAGCAAGGCTAAGAAGATTGATCTTTTCAATATGTTTAGAAACGCCATTTTCGTTACTAGGAACGGCGATTTACATAACCGCATGCAGACTGCTCTACACATCATGACATTCCTGATTGGGTTTGTGTTTGAAGAACTGTCACACAGCTGTATATTTCCGGTTTTCAACGATGTATGCACTGATAAGCAACTCTGCAGTGTAGTGAGAAACAACAGCTAGCTGCGGTGATGCTAGTGACTGCTCTGCTACCTGGTACGTGGCTCGACAAATATATAGTTTTAGCTCTTGTCGTCTATGTACTAGTATATTACTACACATTTTGTCCACTTGTAATGTGGCAAACATTGTGACTCTCTCTTCCGACAATCAAGCTTCAGACTTTCCGTATCTAGCATCTCGTTACCATCGTGTGCCCTGCATGATACAAAAAAACAAGCCTAGTTTCCATTCTGTGCTTCCTACAAAGTAACTCTACGTTTCTGTCCACTTCCTTTCCATTCGCATCTGTCATTGTATGCCACACCACCCTCCATTTTCTTTAGAACCGACCACTAGAAAAGCTCTCTTTTTGGTTTCTTTTTGACAACCAACCAATTTAGTACGTGCTAACGCTTTAGCGACATTCTATTAGCTACTTTACCCCTCCCCTTCAGAAATCGATCTGCTAAACTTCTCCGTACATATCTTTTTCGCCCAACGCTGTCTATTCTTCTTCTTGTGCGCTATCCTCCCTTTGTTAGTAGTGTAAATAGGTAGCCTGCATTACATCTATTATTGCTGCTTTGTTTCCCATACCTCCTTTTCCTTTGTTCTATCTTGTCATCAACTGCTACTCTGTACAGCCTCCCTACACATATATACAATGGTCGTCAATCTCTACTCATTCCGCAGTGATGACCTTCTGGCGCCAGCGCTGAGGGACTATATTGTACAGGCCCAGAATACTGGGTTTGTCCGCCACAACATCTTCAAGGTTGCCGTTTCGGGAGGTTCCCTGATCAAGATTTTGGCACAAGCTCTGCTTCCTCCTAGCAGAGGCTCTGATGATGTGCTTGACTTTTCAAAGTGGGAGATTTTTTTTGCCGACGAACGCGCCGTCCGTCTCGACCATCCCGACTCCAACTATGGCTTGCTAAAGACTGAGTTCCTTGATAAGCTTCCTGCCGGCACTGGCCAACCTATCGTCCATGCGATCAACACCGACTACCTGAACGATCTCCAGGAACTGGCCGACCAGTACGAGCAGACCCTGGTCCGGAGCTTTGCTAACCGGGACTCTGTCAAACTACCTATATTTGACCTGCTGCTTCTTGGCTGCGGCCCCGATGGACACACGTGCTCGCTCTTTCCTGACCATGAACTGATATCTGAGGTCGTTTCCTGGGTTGCTCCCATCGAGGACGCACCTAAGCCCCCCTCACAGCGGATCACCCTTACTATGCCCGTTCTCAGCCACGCCGTGCGTATCTGCTTTGTCGCGACTGGTGGCAGCAAGAAGGCCATTTTGAAGGAAATATTCGATCACGGCAAAACACCTCTACCTTGCACTATTATCAATGATGCTACTGGTGAGCGCTGTTCATGGTTTGTCGATGATGCTGCTGTCGAAGGTGTCCATTACCCGCGCGGAAGCCTACTGTGAACATTTCTTCTTCAAGAACCCCCAAAGACAATCACTACAATCATCACACATTACTTATCTTCACAATCATCATGTCGGCCCGAGGACACGCTGGCACATGCTCTTCGACGGCTGCTGTATCACACTACTAAGACTACTAGATTACACTTACTGGGATAACACACGCTTATCTTCCATCATACCTGCCAAATTCCTTATCTCTCTACGATATCTCCCATCACTAACACCTGAATCCTATCTTCATAAAGTAGAACAAAATGAAAGTCACTACGATACAATATCCCGAAATTACACGTGCATTTTTAAGTTGACATGTCCTTGTTGACTGGATGGACAAGTTACTCGGGAGGCGAATATCCAATTGAATATAACAAGTGCACAACAACAATAACAATAATAATAATAGTAATACTTTTTATTTATATCTCTGCGGCTGTAGGGCTTACTCAAACTAGTATACGTCCGTGTTTTTATGCTTTTCTGGGCCAGGAGGACAACTCGGTATCTAACACCAAAAAAAAACCACTAGTTTTGTCTATCCCCTTCGTTGCAAATATACGTGTCGAGGCCTAATGTGACTTCATGGAGTAGACGCTGGAAAGAGGCATAATTGGTGGGTTCGTCCCTGCACCCGCGCGTTTGTCTGCTTGTGGCAGTCTCGTAGACACAAACTGATCTGGTGTTATCGTAGTCATACAAGTACATATATAAACACACCTTAGATATATTATCTCGGGGATTGTACGGATATAGATACTATGGTCGTTTCATTCATAAAAAAAGGTGCTATGAGTATAACTAGGCAATGAAAAGAAAGAAAAGGACGTTATACTGCTCGCCAAACAGCCCCAGCTTGGCAAGACTGCATCGTTGATGTCCCATCAAGCATCTCACGAACCCATTCCTGCTCTCGGCATATAGCCTCGTTCTCTATCTGCTCCATAACAGCAAGCTCAGTCAACATGTCTCTGATAAGAGTCGAGCATCCTATCAGGGTCTTCTCGACGCTGGACAACTGATGTACAGTCCCGTGGGAATCATCATCAGGGCCGTGTTTCATGTGAATCTCGCCCATGGCTACTAGTTGCCGGCGCCACTCATCTAGTCGGCGACCTAGTGCCATACATTCTTCTCGCCAGACTAGATCCAAAGATCCAACCATTATGACCTCACCGTTTTCGAACATTAGATCACCATCATCTCGATCGCGCGCCTCTTCGATCTCCGACATACGCTCTGCCCATCTTTCAAATTTGCGCACCACGCGGATATACTTACCTCCCGTCTCTGACATGTTCCACAAGCCTAGTAGTATAGAATCTAGTTTCTGGATCTTATCTTCTAACGAGCTTCCGCCGTTATTGGCCCAAACATTGAGAGCATGAACATTCATTGCAATTATGCGATTGGCTTCGGCAGTTGAGAGCTCATCACTATCTATCTTGAGTTGCTGGAAGCGGTGGCCTAGTGCATCCCGAGCGCTCTCGCGCCACGCCTGATTCACGGCAGCGGAGTCTCTGTGTAGGAGATGCAATAGAAGAAGTTCGTTCTGACGACGACTAGTCTCTGCGCTGATGGCCAGGTTACTCGGCAACTTAGACGGCGAAGGAGGTGCTATGATTGTTGATGTCAATGGCTTGGTTGGTACTCCTTTGGCTGGAGAGTAATGCTGCTGGAGAGTGTTGAAGGCCGGCCGTGGTCGTAGAGATGCCGTTGCTGCATCCTTCTTCGTTACTAGCGAAGCAGAGGACGATGCTATCGTTCTAGACGTTGGTAGACTTGATGAGGGTGTTGAGACGGATGGCTTGATACCTGCATGATGCGACATTGCCCGTGGCTTGGGAGCTCGTACTGTTCCGCCGCGTGTTAATGGGGTGGCGGAAGATGAAGTTGACGGAGAACCGCCCGATGATGGCCGCAGGGTACCGGGAATTGATGCAGTTGCCACGCCGGACTTTGCTCTTCTATGCGTAGGGGTAGGCGACGCCTGGGCTACAGATGCCATAGTGCCGAGAGCTGGGCCTGTCGTGACTGCTGAGCGAGAGGACGACTGCGGATAGTGATGGCCACCTTCTCGCACAGCTGGCTCTTTGCGGAAGGGCGAACGCGTGAGGTCATTGCTAGCTGAACTAGCTGTTGAATTCGTGTGACCAGCCGAGGACCGTAACACTCGTGTGAATGAGCTGGTATTAGTCGATACTGGTGCGGCGGATGCCGCAATGCGAGATGACGGCGGCGCCATAGTAGGTGCAAGCGTGGCAGCTAAACGTGATGGTGGCTTTACGGGTAGTCGGCTCGGGGAAGCAGCCAACTTGCGAGGCGAGGTCATTCGTGGCGCATTTCGATGGTCAGGCCGCCCCGTCCCCGTGGACTCTCCGGTGGCGATGTTTGGAGGGGCGGCTGTCGATGGCTTGCGAAGAGATCGTGAATGCCCTGGCAGGCGCGAAGCAGCCGAGGCTGACGACATGACTGGGAAAATTTGATTCTTTCGATGCTAACGAGCTGAGCTGAGGCGTTTTTGATAAGATCGAGATTAAAGGGCTTGGGGATAAGTCGATAATGGGCATAGCGCCGTCAGATTTTGTCAGAGAGAAAAAGGAAGAAAGGTGCACAAAATATGGATGTTGCATCGTGTTTTGCATCTCCTGCATGAAGCCCTACAGTTCAGGAGCTTCAGGAGCTCAATCGAGGGAAGCTTGTCGCTGTTTTCTGCTACTATACGAGCAGCTAGTACCTACAGCGTTGTACTGAGAGCGTGATCCTTTCCTTTCCAAGATAGACAGCAAAGAAATTTTACCTTGACAGCACTTCGAGACTAGTTAATTTCGATGTCTAATATTCATGTTTCTCATCATGAGGAAAAATCTTTAATCATAGTAATACTAATAGCCGACCACTGGAAAATAACGTGCTTCTGAAGTTAGATTTAAGCCCCCTGTTTCTACAGTACATGTTGTGCAAGCACTAACAGCCCGGAATGGCTGGCATAATGCTTCTGTTCTTCTTCGCCAAGTCCCTGAAGATCAACCAAACAGACAGGCAGGGTCCAATTCGAAGCAGTCTAGAACGGGCATGTGAAAGGAATCAATGATGGCTCGATCAAGTCAATATTTTCTAAATCTAGTTGGGTGGATGGATGTAAGGTTGTATGCAGGTCGTCCTAGCGGCACACTTTTTTAACGTAACCTTTGATTCGGCCTGTAGAGATATACGTAAGGCAACTAAACAATTGTATACGCAACAACCATAAATGACTGCAGTCAAGACGTAATACAGCCAACTCCCCCCGAAAAACAAATCCAGCAGAGGGGCAGATGACATATCGCTGCAAGTGACCGAATTTTGTTGGCTTCGTAGTCGCTTACACAGATACACGTGCATGGTTCATTATACTACCATTTTACATATTCATATTGAATATCATAGCAGCTAGTTCAGATGAGATGACGCAAGCTTTATCCAAAGAAATCTAGACCAACATTACGTGAGAGCTGTCATTGAGAAATAGTACATGACTAGTATATTTAGGCAATTTGATATATTCTCTATAAATGTTCAATAGAAAGGACTAAAAAACGTATATGAAAAATGAAAATGTCAATGACAATGGAAACAGTAAAACTCCCCCATTCCTATATGTGTTGCTCGTGTATACAAAGGAAAGCTACAAAAGAGATATTAGTTCTTCTATTTGGTCTGGCGTGAGTGGAGACGTAGCAAGCCAGTGAAATATGGCTGCCTCTATGAGATATGTAGCCACAAAAGACTATACTATGACATAGCCTACAACAGTACGCCCCTACGCGGGGGTAGCCATGGAAGCTGGCGCCGTAGAGTTGGACGGAGCTTCGACATCATTCTTCTTGAATGACTCCAGCATTTGTCTCAGGTCATTGCGATGGTTACGCAAAGACATTGCACATGGCGCACAGATACGCAGTGCACACCACGTGCAGCGCGCAAACTCTTCTGTGTCAGCGCGTTTGCACGTCTGGCATGTCAGAGGGTAATGTCTGTTGCTGACCCGAATAAGACTGCGGTGGCGATGCATACAGTTATGATGACTGGGCTTTAGTTCCGGGGCTAGAGTGGGTGCTCCCGGTGCTAGTTTCAGAGGAGGTTGGGCTGGAAAGTATAAAGCCGCAGCTGGTGGTGGTGGAAGGCCGTTGTAGTCTACTTCTTTGTAGACAACAGAGCCAGTGCGTGAGTGAGCTCCTCCATATTGCGGCTGTTGCATTGTGGTTGGCTGTCTCATCTGAGTAGAAACTTGACGAGAGACGGTATTCTGGCTAATGAATCTAGGATCTGGTTGTGTGACAGTGGCAGGCTGTTGTTTCTGTATCGGTGGTGGAACTGAAACTTGGGCCGGGGTCGGGATCGCAGCTTGAGTCAGGACAGGAGCCTTAGACGGGCTCTGAGAAGGCACTACAGCAGCTTCTGGGGTAGATTGAGAGGGTATTGGAAACAGCTGCTGTTGGACTACACCAGCAGTCGAGCTGACCTCTGTCTGGGGAAAGGGACCAACTGCCTTGCGCGTAACAGCAGGCGTTGAAAGCGGTGCGGGAGCCGCGGTAACCTGCTTAAGGCCATCAACAGTTTCTTCCTTGGGGGACGATGCTGGCGAGATAGGCGATACAATGCCGTCAACAATAGGCGTCTTGATATCCTCGCGCTCGTAATCCGGAGTGGGAAGTCGCTTGATGGTGGCTTCGTTCTGAAGCGTGGGATAGCTAGCTTTCTCCTTACCCTTCGATTTACTCGAGGACTGGCCCATGGAGTCCTGTGAGATAGAAGACGTGGCTGGGGATATGGACGGTGACTGGGCCTGTTGCTGCTGCACAGGCGGCTTGGATTGGTTCGGTCTGATGTTGCGACCAGGAAGTCCAGCAAATCGTGGGGGTGCAGGTTTTGATGGCTCCGCGTTTTGCTGGGTTATATTAGTCTGCAAAGCGTCGTCGTTGATTGCTTTCGAGGCGACACTTGTATCCGCAGCAGTGGCAAAAGGCAAAGAAAGGCTTGCGACTTGAAGAGGTAGTTCGTTCTTAACCGACCGGCGGCGCCAGATTTGTGGGTTGAGATCAGCGTTTGGAGATCCTGACTGCGAAAGAGAGGAAGTTGAGTTTGCATTTACAGGCAGTCCAACAGCAGAATTGTTCGGCTGCTGCATGTTTGCTGTTCCTGATGACATGTATGCAGATGCTGAGGCAGCAACGGAAGGTGAAGCCGAGTTTGTGGACATGGGAGTCGGGGGAGCGTCTGAAGGAAGAGATGAATATGTAGACAAGAGATCTGACATGATAGAGATAGGGCGATCACCACTACTGTCGATAGTGCCAGCGCTGACGCCAAGGAAGTTGGCAGACGAGCCAGACCGAGGCGATTTTGGCAGACCGGCAGAAGACACAGATGGAACTTGAAGGGTACGAGACACTATAGTAGTGTGCTGAGTTCGAGGCAAGTCGTTTTGGTAGTGTGAGATAAGATGCTCGTAGCCGTAGTCGGGGCCTTGAGGAAAATGTTGGGGCGCACCAGGCGCTTCCTTTTGGTTGCTGATAGAATCCTTTGCGGTAGTAGAGACGGAAGAGTTGTTTTGGGTATAAGTCACAGACAGGGAGGTCAATGGTGTGTTGGCGTCTGACGAAGAAGGCACATATGAGTTGTCTTCGGAGTTCCGTGTGTATGCAGAAAGAAAAGTCGATAGTCGATCAGTGCCATAAGCATCAGATAGGCGTTGATGAGATAGTGGAGGATTTGGAGATTGCGCAACAGTAGTCTGCGCAGCCTGTGGAATCAGAATGTTGGGTAATTTGGACACAGTAGGGTGAGGGAATGGAGGGAGTGCCGGGACAGTAGCGGTATTAGTATCAGTGGCGACCGGAGAGGAAGAGTTGTTGATAGAGCCTTGTGTATTTGTGCGCGAAACGGCGGGTTCTGTCTTGGAAAGTGGAACTGGCCGGCGGGGAATTGACATAGGAGGAGGCTGCGGTGCAGCAGCCTTTTCTTTCCTACTAGACGATCGCAGGGGAAATAGTTTCGCAAAGGAAGTCTTCTCACGCGGCGACTTGGGCTGCTTGTGAGGCAGAGACGGGAGGAACTTCATAGTGCTGGACTTGGGCTTTGAGGACGAGGATAATGACGACGGAGTAGAAGTAGATGCCAAGGTCGCATTAGTATGGGATGAGGACAGTGTTCGAGACGTTGGCGTCGGAGGTTGAGTTTGAGACAACCCTGGAGAAAAAGTAGAAGAAGAATTCGGTGGATAAGAAACACTGAGATTTGAGGTTAGGCCCAAGTCAAAAGTTGTATTCGTAGAAGAGATGAGTGACGACACCGAGAGAGCTATGCCAGACGTAGGCAGGCGAGAGTCCCGCGCAGGGGGCGCCGGCAGGGCCTTAGAAAGACGCGAACGTCCCTTGGGTCGGAACGACATAGTCTCGTTTGATTTCTTGTTCCTAGTCAGACACTACTACAGTGCTAAGCAGCAGCAAATAACAACTGTCTGCAACACTGAAAGATGCCTCTTAAAGACGTGCGCCTGAAGCTGTCTTACTAGGTAGGGGCTTATGCTGCCAAGACCAAAACTGTTAGGCAAGGCGCGACAGCAGGTTCTAAATGAGCAACTGCAAAGAGAGCTGATGTCTGTTCCTCCAACAGCTGTAATTAAGCTTGTCAAGGACAAGCAGATGCTATTGGTACAGAGACCAGGAACAAAGTGGTATGAGAGAATAGAACGGAGGATGAGCACACGGCCAACGGAAGGGTAACAAGCACTGAGTAGATTAATGATGCAGGCGCGCCGATGGGCTGAAGAATATGGAGATGAGGATATGATACGAGAGCCGTATTTTCGCTCTGCAGCAGGAAAGATAGACAGGTAGACGGAGATAGATAGAGGAAAGGGTCTCAGTGAAATGAGTCCCTTCAAGACGGCCACAGTAGATATGAAGGTGAGCTAGGTAAGTAGTAATGAGAGTCAGAACAATAGAACAGGCTATAAAGTAGCGTTGTGTGCTACTGGTGTCGCTGCTATGCAGTGGCGTTTTGCGCTCAGGGCAGCGAAAGCCGTCTGGCAAACAGCGAAAAGCGAAGGGAATATGGACAGCCGGCAATATTGCCTTGCACGGGGCCAACGACAGATGATACAGGGCGAGGAGCTTTTTGCTGCGCGATCGTCGTGATAGATGCTAAAACGAGAGAATGCAAAGGACGGACAAAGTAGATAAAGACGTAAATTAAATAAAAAATAGTTAGCTTAGTTGTTGAGTTCTTGACAATAGAGTTGGACGCCTGACACGCGTAAAAATAAACATAAAACCAAGTACTAGATTAAGAACTACTAGTACTAATGAAGGTTAAGAACTAGCGTTGTCGGCTTTCTGCTTGCCTTGCCTTGGCTGACTGGCCAGGGCGGCTGGGCGGTCAGTCGATCAGCGAAAATAGAAGTAGAAGAGTTTACTCTTTGGGAGTAAGACTAGATCAATTGCTACAAGGGTCGATCTAGGAAGGGCAAGAACAACAGGGCTATCTATCTATTCCAGGCAATCAGTCTCCAGGGAAAATAGTGCAGAGATAAAGATAACTATTCATATACAGCAATCCATGACGATATTAGTACTAAGTAGGTACTAGTAGCCATCTGAGAAGCGCTGATAAAACGATGACTAAGTAGCTAGCGCCTAGCAGTTTCCCAGAACGGGAAGCAGGCACAGAAGCAATCGTGTAGTTGGCGTTTGTTGTAACAGCGTGTTGATGGGTCGTCTACGATTTACCACTTTCGGCCAAGCGAAGAACAGGAGCTTGGAAACTAGAAACGTCGCGAATTAAAGCGATGAGGTCCGCTCATCCGATCTAGTAACTTGATTAGATATAAAAAAAAGAAAAAAACAACAATAACAAGCGCGTCACAAGTGTATAGTAGCGTCATATGGACCTTATCCTAGACAGACAGACATGGGGTACCGATACTAGTACGAATAGTAAGTTTGTGATAGCTAACATAAAATCGAGTAATGAGTTAATAAAAGAAAACTAGCACTAGTTGAAAAAAAAATTTCATTAATCTTATCAATTTTCTAGAACTATGAAGATGCAGACTAGCACTAGTAGTTCATGGCAGCAGAAGGAGCGAGCAAGTATGGTATGTAGAACTTTGACTGTCCGTCTTGATCGCAGGTATATTTAGATCTTCCTATCTAAGCCCTGCATACATACTATGTGACAATCTTCTACAGGTTGTTACAATCCTGGGCCTCAATTCAACAGTTGCAGAAGTTGCAAAAAGCTGCTGCCTCGCATTTTGTGTTCACGGTGTCTTCAGTAGAGCTAATAACGCCGCTCTATGTTATCAGCGCCTATGTTCGTTTTTCTACGAACAAGTCACTTACAAAGTCTGACAACCTATATTTTTCTGCACCGGATCTTGATGCCACCTTACACAGGTAATAATACTGAATGCATATACACGCACTTAATGTATCGTCATATGTCCCTTTCCTCATCTTCGTTCATGCTACTTTTTGATAAGCAGTGTTGCCAATTATGGAGGCTGGCCGCGCTTCAGGGCTCCGTGATATCAGTTCATGTACTCTGTAAAGCCCACATAAGTTTGGTTGCCTCCGCTGTCGTTATATTGACCTGCGTTCAGCCGCCAACTTACATATACGAACAAAGCTTGGTCACCTTTCAGAACATGTCACGGCCGCTCTGAGGTCCTTCCACTCCTAGTGTCGTATAATACTACTCCACTATACCATAGCAAACCGTAAATTATCTCAACGCAGAGACACGAGCCCTCGGGTTTAGTTTAATATAGTAGTACTAGGACCTATTTTGTTCTTTGCATCAGAATATTCTCAGCTCAAGCAAGTTCTGTCCATCACTTGCACAGATTTTCCCAAGACCAGGCTATGTCTCAAGTACAGCAGACTGTCCCTGGCCTAAACTGTTTTGATTATGGGCCGCCCCTTCAATAAACTGCAGCATCCCTGTGAATCGATTCAGAAGTCAAACGGCTGTTTGACCGGATTTTAAACATAACGGCTTTAGTAACCCAGTCGCTTACACAACCCTACCATCCTAGTCTTCTGACTTGAAAAAAGCTCCTTTGTCCAGTGATAAAATTCATGGGTCTTTATATATAACTTACAGTTATTACTACGGAATGTGTCCCTGAATATTAAGTGTATGATCGCAAAAGAAAAGTTTTTTTTGTACTAATAATCTTATCAAGTTTCGTGAACTATGAAGATACAAGAAGAGGGACATTCAACAACATTCTAAGGTATCTTCATAGTTCTAGGAACTCAATAAGATCAGTGATTAAAAAAACATCTCAAATCATTTATATTCGACTACAATGGCAGATCTTGCTAGAAATGGAGGTAAGTTTTAGTACATTAAACTTATGTATTAAAAACCATTACTGGCCTCTAAAGTATGTTATATAGATAAAAAAGAAGTAGAAGAAATGCTAAAGGAGAAGAAAACGGCAGACAAAATGTATAGTCGGAGTGGAAGATTATGGTATCAGTACCATGGCAGTACATGAAACTATCTGATATGCCCTATCATGGAAGTTCACATGGTTGATCTCAAATAATAGCCTCTAGAGGAATTTTTGGCTTTAAAGAAGATAGAAAGTCTTTGAAAATGCTGAATCTAAAGTTGGAACAATTTGGATAAGACACAGTGCCGGCGGGTATTCCGGAAATTACAGTTGAAATGCCTTTGAAGCCCCAAACACTACAGGTCATTAAAATTGGAATTGTCTTTAGCTGTATATTTGATGTTGCAGCCATTCTCGCTTTTATTCTTAAACCATTACTTTATCCGGAGTAAATTTGGGACGAGGCTTTCATTGTTCTGATGAAGTGAATGAAAAACATTTGGTTCTGTATCATGTGATTTTAGCCGGCAGTAACATACATATTGCAATCCTACCACTCATTCGAGTATCATATATTACATATGTATGACTATGGAATAATTAGTAAAAATATTGGACATGTCGTACGTATTCGGCTATACCCACGTCATGCCGACCAGTATAATCATGTATTGCGAGGACTATTGCATTGTTCTGTCAAGGCAGCCTTTGGCTTCAGTTTAGATCTTGATTTAGGCAGGGGCCTCAAGCCAAATAGCTCTTTAGAATTTTCCGGGCTCTCAAGATCATCTGGAGAAGCGGACATTTCACCAAACAAAAATGCATTCTTTTCTCGGCTAGCATTGTGTAGGGATAACCTGGACTTGTGACTATCAAAGGACACAATGGACTTAAAGTTCGTGCTGGTAACGTTTTCGTTGGGATTATCGCTGGGAGACAACATCCAGGCAAGCGTGGTCTGCGACAGTGGTGAGCGAGATGGAGCTGGGGATGTGAGTGCCAAAGGTATCTCGGCAGGCTCTAATCCAGTCTCTTTTTGTTCAGTAGCCGAGTTTGAGAGGGATGTTAACGGTTGTTTGGCCAAAGGTGTTTCAGTTTGGGTAAGAGACAGCATCTCACTATGCTCTGACTCTTTGATATCTGTGGTATCTTGGAGGCTGTCGGAAGGTGGCTGATAAGACGATTTTACGACAGGAATAGACAGAGAACTAGTAACATTACTCTCTTTGATAATATCTGTGGAATCTGAAGATGGGTAGTCAACAATGACAAGCTCTTCTTCTTCCAGTGATCTTTCGCCATCAAGGTCAGGTACCGGCTCTATGATAGAACTCTGCTGTATGCCAAAGTCCGAGGCACTGTCGTCAACTGATCGGACGGTTGCTGGCGAAAGAAGCTTAACATGTTGTCGCTGATTTACTGGCGTGGTCGTTATCGTTTGTATATCGTTTGAGATAACCTCAGATACATCAGGAAGGGTGATAGTAGCATCTTCTAGCGATAACTTAACAAACTTCAGCTTGGCTATATCGACTTGAACCGTCTCAATAGTTTCCGTGTTTCCCCCAAGAGAAGAAGTCGATAGCTCCTGCAGAGAATCAATTATATCTCCGACAATGGTTGCAAGCTGTTTGTTGCGTCTTTCTAAAGCTATTAATTGGCCCTCAACGTTGATGACGGGCGAGTTTCTGGCCGCCTCTTGCAGCTGCTGAGCAGTTTTCTTGAGATCGCCCATTGCATCTCTAACAGCTCTGTTGATACCAAGCTTCTCGCCTCGTTCGATCATGCCTTTAGCTGCACCTTGGAGTATCGCTTCGAGTCCCCCAGAGTTGTTGATAAACTTAACAGGACTTGCTAAAGGGGATCTGGCACTTAATCGACTTTTAAATGCAATGCCACCAAAGGATGAGGTTGGTGACGTGACCTGAGGAGGTGGGAATGCAGGCTTTGGCCCGGGATATCTACCCGAGTACTTCTCGATAATCGCAGCACCGCCTTGTGGATTGAGATTAAGCTGGAGAAACAAAGCATCATCAATAAAAGTCCGTGGTCCGTTTTCAGACGACGGACAAGGATATTTGAGTAGCAATTGTAAACAACTTGTATATTCAGCATCGATGACTATTATGCAATCAGTCATTGTTTGTATCAGCTTTCAGGTAGATAGCTACTTACGCTCCCATCTGATACGAAGTATCATGGATACACATATCAGATCAATCAACTCTAGGTTTGGATCAGTCGCAAACAAGACATCCCAAAACACTATCAAGTCGTCAAACGGAAACTCGCGGCTGAAGAGAAGTCTAATCCAACGACTGAAGAACAATAGAGAAGGATTAGATATATATAGTCTGAATTGAAGGCTTGGACTAGTCAAAGGGGCACTTACATGAGGAATATCTGGGGAAGAATTTCGATGTCTTTGAGATGTAGAGCCAGTTCTGGGTCGACCTTTTGAAGACATACTTCGTGAATATGTTGACTCTTTTCTACGATAAGAGATGTTATAGTTGGCTCTGTGACGGGATATGAGTTTGAGATCACAGGGGTTAGATCAAGGTTAGATGCAGGCAGCTTTAGCGACTCTATCTTTTTGACTTCATAGAAGAGACTAGCCTTCTTCATAATTCGGTTGAATAATGCAAATGTATCATGTTCGATATATTTCTTGTCAAGAGTATCGAGCATGGTGACATCTTTTGGGTCAGTAGCCGATATGATACTATGATCGACAGCATCCACGTGAAGAGTGTATAGCAAAGGCGCTACTAGTTCATGCATGCCTTGCCGATAACCCCCGCTTGAGGGGTTGAGTTTGCAATACATGAAAAGGATGTTGGCAACCATGGCTTGAGTGTGCGGTTCGTGATAGAACGGGACGTCTGGAAGCCGTCTGACGTCTTGCTCAATCTCAGACCGAATTGCTTCATCTTCACGTAATGTATTCCAAGGCGACTGAGAATAGTTAGAGCCTTAATGCTATTGTGATTTCGGTACTACGAAGAACTTACTGTTGGGTCGTCGTTCAGCGGATCAACTGTCAGTGACGATAGCGCTTCAGGGTGGTTGATAAACTTCAACAGTTCGCTTCTTTGGGTAGAGTATAAGTCTCTTATTTTCTTGAGTGATGGCGACCACTCAGACGCCGCACGATTGCCAAAATATAAAAATATCTGGAGACTATTAGTTACTATAAGTTTCTTGTGAAGACAGTATGGAAGATAATATACCTTCCAGCAGATTGAGCGATATCCAACGATACACGGACTTTGTGGTCCGTTGTAACGCACACCCTCTCGTAGACTGCTTAAACTGGAACCACGAGCAAACGTGAGCTTCCACTTAGACCTTTATAGTACTCCAGATTAGTATTACATTGGCTCGAGATAGCCATGGAATCATGAGGTTTCTTACTGGACCTCTCCAAGCGAAGCCATAGCTTTATTCTGTTAATTACGAGATACAAAACTGGCTAGGGTTCATTCTAGACGAGAGAGGGGTTTGAAGTATGTGTACGTGATGTATGTCGTAGTTTGAGGGAAGCATGAGAAGGACGACCTAATATAATAATGGTATATAATGAATGTTGCGTCGACAGCGGGGTTACGATTGGCCACAGGAGGCTTAAAACGAGTGACTTAGGTCTTAGGAAATGGGATGACAACTCATAGGGGATTTCGGCAATGAACGCAATAATCAATTGCTAAGCAGCCATTCGATTCAATGTGTAAAAGTTCAAACAACTGTGAGCGGAATGTGGAGCCAAGCAAATGGGCATAGTCGCGATAAGATCGTCGGGCAATAACTGCATATCAGCTGGCAACAGCTGATGTATTCGTATGAAAACGCCCCACTTATTTATGGTGCCAACTAAGCTCCCGCCACTTACGCCCGTGTTCACGTCCGAATTGTAGGACACCAGGAACTTGCACATTAGCTTGGTGCTACCTTTCATTCTTGGTCTAGCTGGCGATCGCTCGGTTGCCTGAATCATACTGTTTTACACTTGCTATTGGCCCTGCTTCTCTCTTCCTTTGTCTGCGAGATACGACCATTTTTGCGCTCTCAAGGAAATAGACGGTACATAGATCAGCGACTTTGTGTTGGCTTCTAAGGTATAGCTTCCACTCCTCCATTTCTTATCGTTTGCCAGCGATCCAAAACGTCAAGTTCCCATTGTCTCACATACCGTCTCATGATGCTCAGGACCAGTGATATATATAATACTCGCATACAATTGACTGTCTTTTCGCATCTTCTCCCTTATGGCGAACACTCCAGATTAGCCATACTTCTCCTATCTTACTCTTCATTACGTCCCCTCTGGCTTGTTTGCTATATATATATCGACTACCGCACTCGGAGCTTGTCTTTGGTCTAGTCTAGCCAGGCCATCCACAACCATATCGGATATCTTCCACTACTTCTAGCTTTGAAGCCAAAAATGTCCGCAGATCTACTAGCTGAGCTCGATAGCTTTTATTCTAGACCTCAGCAGCCTACGTCCTCCCAGGCGGCACCCTCCAATGTTTCTCAGTCATCTGCATTTAGCCCGTCACCCCTATCCCCATCTCCTGCTGCCTTTGGTATCTCATCGTTCAAACCTACGTCGGCTCCGCATTCTTCCAACAATACCGCGAGCCTTGACGACGACGATGGAGATGGGTGGGGTGATTTTGAAGTTGCAGCACCCGCACGTTTCCCAGCTACCGCTCTAGTCTCCACGCCGCTATCACTTGCACCACCGTTCTCACCATCAAAGCCCACGCCTAGTTCATCTGTTACTGCCCCTGCTTCGCATGTTCTCACGAGGGCCGTGCGATCAAATACCTTGGATATCATCACAAACAATCTTGTGGACATTGGTACTTCCGGTCCTTCCATCACGAGCACTACTCCATTGCGGTCTCCAGTTCCCGCATGGCCACAATCGCCTGTGCAACCAACTAAACCACCTTTGAAGTCAAATGCGCCGGCTCAAAGTTCCGCCAATATGCTTTTCAATGCTGATGAGTTTGATGATGACGAATTCGGCGATTTTGAGGGGGTGGTCGCACCTGCAGAAGCTGCCATTCCGAAGCCAAAGCTAACCATGCCATCATTTGATCTTTTGTCACTAAATTCTGATGAGTTCAATACGCCTCCTTCAACAATAAGTCCCGTAAATGTCATCACTCCAGTACCAGCAACAGTAGCCCCGGCCGCTTCGGTGGTTCCAATCGTCACAAGTGCTCCAGCAGGCGAAGCAAAAACACTAGGCCCGCTTCTTGCTCCTATACAAAAACAACCACCCGGCCTCAGTTTATCTTTATCAGTCACACCATCGTCTGTGTATCCTCAGGCTCCGAAGTCACCTTCATTTCAGGACAGGAATCCATATCCAAGTCTTTCGCTGAAAACGCCCACTCAAAGTACATTCGAGACTATGACGAAGAGTTCTACCACTCATATTGTCAAGACAGATTCCCCAGTCACCGCTTGGCCTTCGGGGGACAACAGTGCTGTCGATGAATGGCCTATGTTTGAGGACTTCCCAGAAGATGCTTCGAAGCCATTTGAAGTAGCTTCCAAGTCATTCAAATCTCAGAGCCAAGATATAAAGGCTACAATTCCCGGCTTAGATTGGAATACTATCGAGAGTCAAGCGAAGATCGGCATAAGCAATAGCAATGCTCAGCATGATGATTCCATACCGACGAATATACCTCCTCCTTCGGTACTTATGTCCATTCTACCGGATCTGTTTGATATGGCAAATAAATCCTTATTCAAGCCTTTGGCTAGTCAATCACCTGCTATCAAAAAGGAGGTTATGGAAGATGACAGGACAGTCGCCTTTCTCCGAGCATATCTCTCTATTGTTGTTGTTTCTGCGCGGATTATTGCTGGACGTAAGCTTAGATGGCACCGTGACAAGTTTCTTTCTCAAAGCATGACTATATCCGCAGCTGGATGTAAGGGTATGAAATTGGCTGGAATTGACAAGGCGCAAACAGCGCGTGAGGATCGAGAGACAGCAGATGTCGTAGCAAGTTGGAAGTGCCATGTGGGACGACTCCGTTCTGGCATTGCAGCCACAAATGTAGCTACATCTGTAAAGACCACGTCGCCCCTCAAGGTTCCTGATATTGTCGAAAATCCATCCATACAGACAGCCAAACTCGTGCCAACGGCTTCCAGAGCATGTGCGCTTTGTGGATTAAAGAGAGAGGAACGCATTCCTAAAGTAGATTTTGAGGTTGAAGACAGTTTCGGGGAGTGGTGGGTTGAGTTCTGGGGGCATCGAGCCTGCAAGAATTTCTGGCTGCAGTATGAGAAGACTTTAAGATCCCGGTAAGTCTCTCTATAACTATCCTGTCTTCATGCATGGTGATAAGATCATCATTGCTCTATTCCAGATAGATTTAGCATCATTACAGGCCTTTCTCAGGATGAATATCTCAGTAGGGACATATACTTAGACTTGTAATGATGTTACTCTGTATAAAAGAGGCGAAACGTGGTCGCTATTCCAGGACACAATCTTGCTTTCTACATACTGATAATACTGTCTATTTTATTTGCTAAACTCTTGCAATTTTAGCAACTAATGATAGAGAACAGAAACTTTGTTGCATCTTCTTGATAGTAGTAGTAGGCTGCGATAGTATACCATGGAGTAGTAGGTTGCGATAGTATACCATGGGGTTGGCTGCATATATGTGAGACGTACTCCAAAATTGTGCTTCAATTGGATACTCCGATTAGTTTTTAGTAACTTCTAGCATGAAAGCTTATACAAGTTGAAATTGCCAAGTTGCTTGCCATTGGAGATGTTTTTTTTTACTCATTACTTGATTAGATGTTGACTATGACGAGACGCCACTGGTGACTTCTATGTGTCCATTACAGCAATGTAAACATGGATTCAAAAAGCATTGTGTTTACATATAATGGGGCTTGGTAGAGTCATGGAAGCTGCGGTTACACACCTGTAACTGTCTCGCAGCCACACCGCTGTCTGTATATGTACACGAGCTTGAAGTTTGTAGAGCTTCATAGATTGTCGTAAATCGTCAATCAGACCATGCGTCCACTATGTTGCAAATCCTCTAAACCACCGCGTCCCATGAATAGCTTAATAGCCCCTGTTATTAGCTTGCAATAGAACCCCGCACTACTATGTAATGACAGGATGAGATCTATCTACTCCACAAAATGTCACAAAATGTGTAATGTAGCGAAGAAAAGCTAGTCGAATTCAGTAAAAAAAGACGGAAAAGCGCCTGCTTTCGTAATAAAGAACTACAGTACATGGCTGCAGAAGCGCACTTCATCTGGGAGCGGGTTGCCCTAGACAGAGGTGCAGCAAGGGCTAGGCAACTAACATAGCGCTGTAGAGCAAGATACAAGCTTTGGAGATGCTACTACATAGTTACTAAGATCAGCTGCTGCTATGAGGAAATGATTGAAAAAATTAGTAGCAAGCATGTCAACAAGCGTCTGAGTTTGGAAAGATCTTTCCCAAGGCCCCGCTTCGCCCTCACACTTGCTCCTCACGCATTTCCCTCTCTGCCACTGCTCCTTCCTTGGTAGTTAGCACCGCGCACACTTGGCACATTCACCTTTTCCGTCACAAATCTCTTCTTGTTTTTCTCTTCCCCCAACCTTTCATTTTCCTTCCGTTCACCTCACCTCTCTCCGTTTCGTCACCTTCTCGTCCTCCTCAAGAATCAACCCTTCCACCTCTCCCTCGCTCTGCTTCTCGTTGAGTTTTATACATCAAATACACCAAGACTCCTCCAGTTGCTGCTCTTCACCCAGGTACGTAAACGCTCTGTTTCGTCTATTCGCTTCTCGCTTTACAAGCCGAGACTGCGACGGATCTATTCTACATAGTATTAAACCACCCCGGCGCATCTTTCCCTCCTGAACTTCGCATGTCTTATTTCCCACAAAACCAAACCACTCTATTCTGCTTTTACTCATAGCCTACCATCCCGAATACTTGGCTACTCACATAGGTTGCGTCGTGCCGCTTGCTCATCCTGGTGTCGCTCCTGGTCGGCACACATCAATCATACCGTCATAGCTCACACTCCACTTGCTGGTCTGGGCTATGATTGATCATGGCTGTTATTGATTGACAATATCAACAATCATATTGCGCTTGCTCTATTGACTAAACGCATCGCCTTCCTATGCCAAATGGCCGATGATTTTTACTAACGTGAACTATCGTGTTATCTCATCCGAACATTGCCTTGTTTGTTTACTTACCTTGTCCCAAATAAACTAACAACATTCCATTGATTAGCTACCCACCACATTTCCTTCTACCCCCTGCTCCGAAACACCTTTTCCAACCTTACCATACCGCAATTCTTCTTTGCCTCATCGCTTGTTTCTTCCATATTACCACACCTCCACCGCACCTCCGACATCATCAACATGTCTGCCATCCAGGAAAACCACCCTTCCAATGAGGATCTCGGTGACAACGTTGATCTCCATGACGAGTCCCGCCTCGGTCCTGACGGCGAACCTGCTCCCAAGACTGAGGAGGAGTATGCCCAGGCTCAAGTTACTCTTCGTGCTATTGTCTCAAGCAAGGAGGCTGGTATCATCATTGGCAAGAACGGCAAGAACGTCGCTGATATCCGTGATGAAACTGGTGTCAAGGCTGGCGTCAGCAAGGCCGTACCTAGTGTGCACGACCGCATCCTGACTATCACTGGAGGCTGCGAAGCTGTTTCCAAGGCCTACTCCGCCGTCACTAAGGCGCTGATGGATGGTGTTCCGGCTGTCGGAATGGGAGGCGTAGTCCAGAACGCTGGCACTCATCGTAAGTTTACACAATAGGCAGACATCGTATCTTATACAAACTGTAAATACTAATGTTACCTCTCGATAGCCCTCAAGCTGTTGATCTCTAACAACCAAATGGGCACTATCATAGGCCGTTCCGGCCTAAAGATTAAGCAAATCCAGGATGCCTCTGGCGTTCGCATGGTCGCGCAAAAGGATATGCTTCCACAGTCTACGGAGCGCATCGTCGAAGTGCAGGGCTCTCCGGAAGGCATCCAGCGTGCTGTCTGGGAAATCTCTAAGTGCCTCATCGATGATTGGCAGCGTGGAACTGGTACAATGCTGTACAATCCAGCTGTCCGCACGACTGCGGGGCCTGGCATTATTTCTAGCTCTAGCTTTTCCAACAACCCTCGTGGCAATGATTATGGCAACAACAACAGCAGAGTGACTCGTACCGGTAACGGTGCCGATTTCAGCGGCTCTGGTCAACGCTCTTTCCAGCGTCGCTCCGACCCTGAGCCTCCCCGTGCCCCTCCTACTCACGATGAAAATGGCGAAGAGATTCAGACTCAGAACATCAGCATTCCAGCAGACATGGTTGGCTGTATCATTGGCCGTGCTGGCACCAAGATTAGCGATATCCGCCGTTCTTCCGGCGCGCGTATCTCGATTGCAAAGGTATGAAATGAAACTCCTTATACATTTGAGCATCGTGATACTAACTTCTGATAGTCCGCCCATGACGATACTGGCGAGCGCATGTTCACTATTATGGGTACTGCGAAGGCCAATGAACAGGCTCTTTACCTACTTTACGAAAACCTAGAGGCAGAGAAAATTCGCCGCAGCCAGCAGACTGCGGAGTAATCCTGTCGTATCGTATGTCTTCCCTGAAGTTGCATACTGTTTCTGACAATGTGTGCCGTCCCCATTCGATCTCTACATTGCAAGTTCCTCTGCTGGCAAGTTTCCTACAAGATCGTCAATGCCATTTCTATCCTGCGACCGGTTCTTCTATATGCAACATCGTCTTTCCTCTTCTCTGTCTCTTGATCCGGTTGCCATACACTCTATACTTTCTTTCTATTTTGTTCCTGACTCCTTCATTATCCTCCTCATATACTCACTTTTCGTTGGCCGTAACTCTCATTACTTTCCCATGGTCAGCATCACTCCGACATCAACATTTGCAATAGGATTTTCCTCTTTACTCTTTGAAGTGTTGTGCTTGCAATCTGTCTTCCAAAATCCCGACACTTATGTAATCAGTACAATCCTGTCTGGAGAGGCGGTTCTTGCACAACTATTATTTTATGAGGGACCTGTGGCGACCTTTGTCCAGTCCTCTTAGACATGCCCAAGCTGAGTGCTTGTGACGAGATATCAAGCCTCGCGGCTATTGTTACCATGCTTTGTTTTTATGCATCTTCTCACTGCGCAAGCTAAATGTTCTCTTTTAACGAAGTATCTCAAGTCTAGTATTGCGAGCATCTCGACTACTTGCTTCGGGGCCACATTTACTTCTTCGCCAAGAAGAAAGTACGGTACCCTTGAGTGTTCTGCATCTTAAAGGCTGACCTCTCAGTAAATGAGAGATAGCCTGCCCATGTACGTGACAACAGTTGGTATCTCAGTTTTTGTGATACTCCCAGGGACACTACAAATTTATGATAATGAAGTCGGCTCGGTTTTCATGGTTTGTTCTGTTTTTTTTGGCTTTTGCTTTTTGTTATCTGTTTGCTTCGGATCATGTAGTTAGAACAAGAGGCGTCATGCCTCACATGGATAATACCCCCTGTGATTTGTTTCTTGTGTTTTGGGCTGCTAGTTTATGTATGGTATCTGCTTAATCAAAAATTTGCCCTTCCAAGAATCTGAAATCAAGTCTGTATTTCCACATGTAATCAATATCAGTCGCCTGTGAGTTTCAAGATCTAGCAGTACTATATTCCAGCCCTTAGTCTACTCTGTTGGCGTATGAATTTCAGTTTAGATGCAGGTACCACAAAGCTTTTTTGGTGGAGATGGGAATTGCTAGTGTCGCTGCACTACTTTTTGCGACAGACCAGGACAAGCAAGGCCTTTGAAGATTATGTCAGCCAGGAACTGGCCAGTTGGCCTTGAGCTATTTGAAACCCATACTGGATCTCTCGCGCAATAGACTAGCCAACTTAATTTGAACTTGTGGACTACCATTAGTGACGGATTTGATTCACTTCATAGTGAATTCTTTGTTCTTCTTGAGGCAGCTTGTATTGTACCTTTCCTAGTATATTTCTGCCGCATAACGTCTAGTACGCAGCGGACCCTATCTTTTTAAAACTTTCTTTGGCTAGCGCTTAATCTATTGCCGTAGAAAAAGATCTGTCGAGACCTTAGGCAATGGGCTATACAAAGCAGGTTCCAACTCAAAATGCACAGGCTGCAGAGTTCTATGGCTCTGGGAAGGATGTCCAAGACATCAAAGCCGACCTCGAGAATGCCGTAGCAGCAGCCAATCAGTCCGCCGATCCTGGCATCGTACAGCTTGCCATCGCGATAGGCGGCATCTACGCTAGCTTGTAAGTTGCCCGGTTGTTATGTCCATGACACTATTGCAAACATTATCTTTAACACGGATCATTGAATAGCTTGACATGGGCTTTCCTACAGGAAAAACTCACTACCACTCGTTATGGCCCTAAGTCGGATCCTGAGGTGTTCCAATATCCTGTTTTTCTCAACACTATCCAGTCAGCCTTCGCCGCTGCTACCGGCCTCATATATCTCTACCTAAGCACACCTCGCGGTCGCCCTATCCCAGCTATCATACCGTCCCGTCGCATGCTATTCCCTCTCGGATTGATTGCGGTGACTTCCGCTCTTGCTTCCCCCTTTGGATACGCAGCGCTTGCTCATACCGATTACATCACTTTCCTGCTTGCGAAAAGTTGTAAACTTCTTCCTGTGATGTTCTTACACATTACTCTTTTCCGAAAGCGCTTCCCCTTGTACAAGTATCTTGTTGTCGCTGCTGTTACGGCTGGTGTTGCGGTCTTCACTCTGCATTCGGGTAAGAAAAAGAAACATCATGCTATCGCAGAGGACGCCAATGCCTCTTGGGGTTTATTGCTTCTCAGCATCAATCTGCTTTTTGATGGCCTTACAAACAGCGTTCAAGACCACATCTTTACCTCGTACCAGCCCTTCACAGGCCCTCAAATGATGGCAGCCAACAATATTCTGTCTACTATATTGACTTTAGCCTACCTAATTCTCAGCCCGTGGCTAGTTCATACAGGCTTGGGCGAATACCTTGGGATGCAGGGCGTTGGTAGTGCTGGCGAATTTTCCGAGGCACTCGCTTTCATGGCCCGTTATCCATCCGTATGGAGCGATGTTTTAGGTTTTGCAATGTGCGGTGCCATTGGCCAAGTGTTTATCTGTAAGCTATCCAAATAACATATATGTCCGCAATGAACAATATCTGCTAACACTGTTATAAGTCTATACCTTGTCTACCTTTTCTTCCGTTATGCTTGTCACAGTTACCGTTACGCGCAAGATGTTCACTATGATTCTGTCAGTAGTGGCATTTGGCCATCACCTTACCAAAATGCAATGGGTCGGTGTTGGTCTAGTCTTCGGTGGCATTGGTGTTGAGGCGTTGATTCAACGTAAGGAGAAGTTAGCTAAAGAATTAGCTAAGAAAGCAAAGGCCAAGGCACAGTAAGCGGCTTTGTGATATACTAGATAAACTGATATTGGATGTGAATTAGTTCACACGCAATTGTTTTTTTATCATTGATCTTAATAAGTTTCTAGAACTATGAAGATACTGTGTTCACAGACATGTACATGTGGAGTAACATATCTTGTACATTTTAATCAGTCAAGTCAGAAGATATTGTCAAATTTCATGAGGAATAGGATTAGATACAAGTATTCATGGTATTTGCAGACAAAAAATTCATTTAAAAAAAAAGGCTATGCAGTAGAGGTTGACAGGGCGGTAAGAGACGACATCACGTGTTAACCGTGTTCAAAGAGCTTCGGCTAGCAGAGATATTATACGCTGCAGTCCTACAAAACTAACTTATTATAAGAGAAAAGAGTTCGCAACAGAAAAGAGGAAGTGGGAAGGGTGGTTTAAGTGTTGCAAAAGAAAAATTTCGAGGCCAGGAAGCATGACAAAAAAGTGAGATATAATGTCTTACCCAGCATTGGGAAACTTGTGAAAACTTATGAGACCCCCAGTACATCCTACGAAAGGCATGGCCTGGCTTATCAAAGACAAATGAAAGAATTGAGCGAAAGATATATACGAATTGATGGCCGAATCTATAGATACATACGAATACCAACAGTGAATCGCATCCTAGTAGATCATCGTTTCGTGAGGGCAAGACTGCAATATCACCACATGAGAAATGCAAATAGAAAAAAAAGTTGATTGGATATCGAAGAGTATAAGAACTCGAAACATTTCATAAAGCCAGCGAATATCATGAGGTGCCGGATGTGTTATCACCAGCACATATGAAAGTATTTGAGCTAGAAAACAGTACACGTGGTTGTCATGAAAAACATAGAAAGAAAGGTCAGAATTTTCAAATCTAGCACCTCATAGAAGCCCATCGATGGATCTAACAATCGGAGTTTCGCCCTTAGTTGGGGGACTTCTCGGGTCAGTGACTTGAGACGGATGGAACGATGTGAATACATCTCGGGAAAACGAAGTTTGACGAGGTGAAAAGAGTCCGTCGCTGGGAGTCGGCGGTGACTCGATAAAAGTGAAAGCAGCCTTCGGTTGAGGTGCTAGAGGGAAGCCACTATGCAATGGGTTATTCATCATAACCTCAGCCCTGGGCGACATTAGATCTGAATTATCCGGGAATTTATCCATAGGTGACGATTCTGTGGTATTCTCGACTTTCAGTCTATCGGGTCGTAATGGCTGCAGACCGGCTGGGGCGAATTGTCCCATTACAAGAGGAGAAAATCCAGGAGATGGGGGCGGCTTGGACCATGCTATCGGCCGCGAGAAGTTTACGGAGCCTCGTGATGCTGAGCCGTCACACATATCTGGAAACAAGGCAACAGTGTGTAGTTGAGCTGGATTATCGCTAGGGCCATGAGACTCCGGCTTAGACGGTTGCTTAACGTTGGAGACAAAGCGAGGGAAGTTGCGAAGCTCTTTGTTATCATCGCTGACCTCAGACCAAGAGAAACTGGATGGCGCAGAAGTTGGACCAGGGGTTACAGACATGCTAGAAGGTGTAGAGTTTCCACGAAGTCGAAATTGTGATTTACCGCCAGGGCTGAGGCCAGGCGATATCAAGCGGTTATCAGCCATGAGAGGGGCAGAGAGAGGTTCCCGATGCATTGGCGTACTAGTGACGTCGGCTGATAACGTCAAACGATGCCTTGTAGGGCTGCGGCCGATTCGTTGACGAAAAGCTGAAAGAGGCGGTTTGCACTTCATAGTAATCTCTTTTTGAAAGTCTTGAAGGCAGTACATCAGCTTCATGTTCGGCGAAATCCAACGACTTTTCGATTGAGCGGCATAGTACGCATCGTTGACTGACAGTTCTGGGTTGCGAAACATGCCGTAGGCAATAATCAGAGAGGCTGAACGGCTAGCACCTTGTTGGCAATGAATTAAAACCTTCTTGCCCTCCTTGACTGTACGATCTATCTTTTCACATAGATCCAAAAGATCAACTGAGATATCTGTGTGGTGATCCCAGGGCATGTGAATGTACTCTGGTATACGTCTCGCTGGTGTATTGACCCTCGGTGTTGTCGGCGAAGCATCCTGTGACTGTGGGAACTCAAAGGCTGTTGCAAACGAAGCGTCAGTAGCAGCAGTATCTGGGCACGGACTGGATTCATATGACGAAAGATATGTAGAGGTCCGATTAGTGAGGTTTTCAAACGGATTCCTGACTTCGCGGGCAACGTTTATGACGAGATCGAAGCGAGATGCTTCTTCGGCGTTTGGTTCAAGATATAGGTACACATTGTCATCATAGATTGCGATGGGGCCATCTGGGTAGGTTGGCGACTTTTGGTCTTCATTGTTCTCACTTTCGTCGCGAAGCTGATTTACAGCGTCAAAGGTACCACGGCCAGCAACCTGAGCCTTTATTGGCGAAGATCTCTCCTCATCGATGGTATCGTTATAAGTAGGTAGAGTAGCGAGCTTAGAAGGCCGCAAGACTTCAGAAAGACCAGACTCGTTGCGTTCGAGAACAGTAGGAAATGTCATGCCGCCAGCAGGGCCAAAGGAGGCCGACTTGAGACCAGCCAACATATGAGGTGTTGAGACTGAATGCTTGAGTGCGCGACGCTGCATTATGGGGCCCACGCCAGGAGATATTGGCATCTCAAGTGTCGTCTTCGTAACCCGCTCCTTTGTATTTGTGTTCAAACTCAAGATGCTAGGTTTGCGCTTCATGGCGGGGATGGTAGGTTTGATGAAAGAAGGTGAGGTAGGTTCAGAGACCAGCTGGTTCGCCTGTTGGGAAACAAGTGGTGGCATGATAGACAGATTCTTCATATTGCGGGCGCGGCGGGGGACAGGCGAGGTCATAGGCCGCTCATGGCCGATTTTAGGGCCATCGCTGACAGACAACATGGATATGGCGCCGGACAGACTACCGGGTAGGCCGAAAGCAGGCGCCATGTAGGGCTTAATGGTGGCGATGTTGATAGGCGAGTCTGGAGAAGAGGGAGATGGGTCGGAGAGGGATGAATTCGAAGTTGACAAGGTAGTAGTTGGCGACGAGTCAGCCGATTCACAAGTCTGAGAGGAAGAAGAGATGTTGTCGCGGTGTTTAGGTAGAGATTCAGATGAGAGACGGGGTGGTTGCAAAAAACTGCGTGGTGCTTGAACGGACTTTGGTTGTTTCACAGT
Source organism: Endoconidiophora laricicola (assembly GCA_001640655.1). Lineage (NCBI taxonomy): Eukaryota > Fungi > Ascomycota > Sordariomycetes > Microascales > Ceratocystidaceae > Endoconidiophora > Endoconidiophora laricicola. Next base: position 8,320 of record LXGT01000068.1, on the reverse strand, counting down.
GTCGATAAAGCTCCGGTCCATCACGGCAATGATGTCGCGATCGGCAATTGTTTCAGCGTCCAAGTCGAACACGGACATGAACGAAGGGATATGGTCTTCGTAGTGCCTCCGAGTGGCAGCTGAGGGCATTGTGGACTAGGCTATGGTATTACGTGTGTCGGTCGTTGTGAATCGAAAACTCCTGAAAGTGATTGGTAGAATCGAAATTGAAATAGAATATAGGAGAGACGAATAAGCCGGTGATCCCTAAACAAGGAAGATAATAGCCTCCCGATTTGCCTAAACGTTGATGGAAGTGGTGAAAGTGTAAATAAATGAACAGGCTTAACAATAGGCCCTACTATAGCTAAGCCCCGAGCCAGCGGGAACGGCAGCAACAGAAAAGAAAAAGTACGAATAGGACACTGCTCGAGACAAAGACAGCGGAGCAAGCAGATCCGTAAGGAGAGGACGAAAGAAGATGTGCTATTGCGCAGGAGGCAGTGCAGAAGCAATGATTTTGGGGCTCAAGCCAGAGTCCTAGTCGTACTTTGGAGACTTGAATTGATTTAGTAGGTGGATTGACTGCAACTTTCAGTGTGGTCTGAAGATCTAAAACGCGGAAATTTTGAATTCGGAAATCCAGGACAGCGCAGCTGAATCCGGGAGAGGAACAAAGCGCTAGACAGGCTTTAGATGATTGCTATGATGCGATGAAATGACAGCAGTCACAACGGTGGCCGCGATGATGCCAGTTACTCTCGTGTACTCTATCAGCGCACTGAGAAGCTAGTAATAAAACGAAAGAGACAGTATGGAGGAAGGGCTAAGCGAGAAGTCGAGAGAAAGAAAGAAAAAAAGAGAAAGAAAAGAAAAGAAAAGAAAAGAAGATAGGAAACAGCGTTGTCAGTGAACAAACAGACTGCGTATCAGGCGGCAGACACAGTTAGCATGCGAACGGGTGCAGGCGAAACAACAAGTGAAAGAAAAGAAGAGAAGGAAAAAAGGAAAAAAGGAAAAGAAAACACAAGCTAGCAAAGTCGAAAGCAGAAGAGAGAAGGAACAGGAAACGAAACAGGAACGGAAGCAAATTAGAATTATACATGTAGCGGCAACTAGCTGCCAGGGAATGTATAAGGCAAGGAAGGGAGGGAGCAATACCACAACAACTGTGACTAGCGACAAATAGCAACCAAGAACGATCGTATCAGCGATAACAGCGATGCCCACCATAACTGCCAACACTTGTAAGCCAACAAGAGAGAAGGAGGAGTGATCAAAGCCAAAGCTACAGCGCTTCTCACCAACAGGTCAAGGACGACTTGCAGTTAGCCGAATCATCGATTAGTTATTTCTGTTGCTTCTGTAATTTTGTTAATCTTTAGTATTGTTCAGTTTCTATAACTGCTTCTTCTTTTGCTTCTGTTGTGCCGCCTTTGTCATGGAAAACAAGGAATCAACTCAGACAGCATATGATCCACAACAGTGACGACACTATATCCGCGTTTATTTTCTGCAGAGCAAATGTATCAATGCGTGTCCTGTTCCTCTTGCAATCGCAGCTTATTTTTACCATGAAGAGGCTAATATGTATACTTGCAGACTTGGCGTATTGAAAGGCAGAGGCAGAGGGATCAACGGAGAAATGGATCAGAGCGACGCGACCAACACCACTGCACACCAGTGTTAAATTACTAGAACCAAGTGCTAACTAGCGCAAGTTCCCTTCCTATCAATCATACAGGCAAAAATCAATAAGCAAATCACAACAATTTGATTGACTAATTGTAGCCAGAGAAACAACTAGCACCATACAACTTTGCTATATAATCTGTCGCTGCTCTCCAGAGTTTTCGCATGTTTTTGAATGTGTCTTTTGTCATATCACATACTGTGCATTAGCTTCTCCAACTATTGCATCGGAGTCAAAAATTGGTAAATTTCAACTACATATGAAGGGGGGAGCCCAAAATACTTGGGCTGGAGCGCATAGAAGCACGCGCTAGGCTTTGACTAAAATCCATGTCAAAGAACAAGCACCCATAGTCGTAATCCTTGTTGAATAGTCCGCTGCGGAGCATGCCTTGTCGATTTGGTCGACAATATTGCAGTCTCTCAACAGTTGATCACGCACAATATGCGACAGGCCCAGACTGTACTAGATGGCTGGTCTCGTCTCTGTATTACAATCTCACATTACTCCTCTAGCATTCCGATGTCTTCCTTATCATTATATTACGACTTGGCCACAGAAAAAAGTGATTATAAAAGGAAAGGAAAAAAAAAAACCTACGTCCTAGCACAATTCTTCCACCACCCTAGTTCCGTTCTAGAGGGAGGAAAATACCTAGGCACCTGAAATGAAGCAGCACGACGCTATACCGACAGGGATATCGGCCTGTGCACTCTCTAGCCCATCCTGAAACTTAGACAGCGTGTCCAGCCGTTGCTAGAGGATCGCGGGTCTCAATCAAGCAGCGCCTCAACCTTGCAGCCACCTGATTAAAGTCTAAATGATCATACGAACTGGTTCCTGGAAAAGACTGCGGCGTATCGCAAAGGTATGTAGCGTTGAAAAAGAAAGCTACTATTACTGTCAGTCAAGTTACTACTTTTTCAGTCATGGTAGTCGCATTTTACATGAGTCCAGCCCAAGTCAGAAACATGACCCCATTTAATCTGACGCGCTGAAGGGCCAAAAGTCTCGCGTACGCCTGGTAGTAGTAGGTGCTTTTCTTACCATTGCCACGTACCAGACTAACGTATCACGAAACATACACGATTCTATTTATAGCGTATGTACATCTGTCTAGCGCCGGTCTAACCAATTGCAAAACATAGTTTCTCGATGACCTCCAATGTCACCGATTAGGGTTTTTTCAGCACAGCCTAGCATGTGATCAAAGTTATATTCTTCATAGCTGACCCTACTCGTTTCTATGCCCTATACTAGCATATCGACTTTATTTACCAATGCTTTTATTTAAAAATATCACGTAAACATTCTAACTGCGTTTCTATATACTACAAATGACCTAGCTATACCTAACGTTTTTGATGACACTGTTACTCTCCATCCATCTAATATCTCGTCTCATGGAGTAGCTGTATGTCTCCAACTACTGCTTACCTTAGTACGCAGTCAATTATTGTACGTTGCATGCTATATTTCATGGGCGCATTATATGCAGACTGTACTAGTACTATGACTCTTAATGGCTAGCCATATAAACGAGACCATCTGCAATGAAGTTAGCTGCAAAGAATTAACTTCTGTCAAATATTGGATGTGCGGCGACAGCAGAAAGAACATCAACCGGTGTCGTTGTAGGTCATCGAGAAGCAATATAACGTGCAGATATTCTTAACTTAGTAGAATTATTGATTAAAACTAAAATTTAAAAACCTCTGAGTTTCTAGAACTATGAAGATACCCCAACTTAGAGGTTCCTGACTCTATGTCCTGAGCGCATCAAAATCGTCATATTGTAGAATAATATAGCCCAGAATTTAGACAAAGAGCATATGACTCGAGACTTGATAACTCAGACAAGCTATTATGATGGCCACCTCTCGTCATGGTTAACACCTGACCGAGCAATAAGTTAAATTTTTTAATGGCCACCTGTGAGTCAGTTACGAATAAAACTATGGGTTAGAAAACAACAAACTTACATGAAGGTACAGGTGGAACTACTCTTCTGCTATGCTATGTACGAGTAATATGCAACCTCTACTATTTACTGTACAGACACTTGATGAAAACATCACTTGTTATACTGTTGTGTATATATTGTTGAACATTACTTATGGTCGTGGACCAGACTGAGTGTCCCTATTTAACTTAATCAACCAAGAGAAACAGCGTGTATGCCAAGAACAATCTACGCGTGATATGCAGTTATTGGAAGGAGTAAACTATCAACTAGGCGTTAATATAGAGGTAAACAACTATTTGAATCTTCAAATTGTTCTAGCTGATCAGGAGGGGACTAAATATTTAGCTTGTACAACATGAGAATTATATCTCACACACTCGTGGAACTACCACAAGGCATACTGGGTAAAAGCAGGACGACCATGAGTAACTCAAAAATGCGCCTGCTGCAAAGGTGTTGTTCACCAGGGAAATCTAGCGAGATGATAAATAAAATGGCTAAGGAGGCAGGATAGAACTAACAAGCAGACATTACCGCGACTATGCTAAAGCTTCATGCACCTACGCGACTGCCACAAGCCGACAAACGGACGGGTGCGGGCTTTTGGTTTCTGATACTGCCTAGCGAGAGTTTTTCCCAGGGCGTAGAAAAGCATGAAGAAACTTGAACAAAAAGTCCAACAAGCCTAACAGCGGCAGAGGTAGACTGAAAAATTCAATATCACTATCATCTCTTACATTCCTTCAGACAAACATGTCTGCGCTGAATTCATGTAGAACAGCAGGGGATCCAAGAAAACTCTATACTCAACACATTAACATCTATGTATAATGACAGAAGTTATGCGTAAGCCTGCAGAAGCGATGAAAACGTTGGCGGATGCCGAAAACCTTCCTACACACTAACCTCTGTATCAAAGATGAAGTGAGCGTTATAATGATTTCTACTGGCGGGCTCAAGTTTCCATCATAGTTGGCTATCAGCTCGAGCACCACACTGACATTACTGTTACGAGCTGTGTGTTCATAGCCACTGCCTTGACTTAACACTGTAGGTCGTTATTGTCGCCAGTCCCCCTCTTCCAGCGCCAACTCATGAATCTGGCATTGACATAGAACACTTCACTTACCTAGCCCGAGAGAACCCTAAGACGACATGCTGGTATTCTTTCAGATCAAATTGAGCAGGCTACGAACATCGATCTACGCTTTGCCCTCGCTAAGCAGATTCTGCTATAAATGATGGATTTCTTCGGCGATGACGATTTTTTCCTACGATCCCCCCCACTAGCGGTTTGACCTTTGTGTCTGATCACAAGATAGCTTTCGCCTCGTCTGGGAAGCCAGTCGTTATAGCAAAACCGACCATAACCTTCACTAAGGCCATAAAGTCGAAGCCGTCGCCGACTTATAGTGCAAGGAAGCTCTGTGCGTGAGTCTCCTATCACGGCTGACAGCGTCACTACTGTCGCTCATTTACAATGATAGCTCAAGACTACGGCCCCATCGCCGTAGATGTTCTATTTCTTGGCGGCAACGGTATCTGTTCTACAAGATAAAACTAGATGTAAGCACGGCATACTTGTAGTACGGAGTACTTAGAGCACTCTAGAACACTAGAGACACCTAGATGGTCACTTTGCTGGACTGTCGTCACGGCGACGGAAAATTGATCGCCTCGTTGTCTACGGTATTCAGTTTGTGAAGCTCGAAAACCTTTATCAACAGTTTTGAGTTACCAACAAGGTTGAGACCAGCGGATATTACCATCTCTGACGCTAGTCCTACAAGGACTAGAATCAAGTTTCAGTTGTCTTCTTAGTTCCTGTGCGTTAACAAGTAGTCAAGTGCATTAATGAATTTTGTTTTTTTGCAAAACAGTAACGCATCGCAAGGTGTGTCTTTTCTTTGCAAATGTACAGTTTTGAAATGGTTTTTTCAAAATACAAGTAAGATAAGAGAATAGTGACTAGTAGACGTGGAAAGAAAATATAGGGAAGGAAGTAGTACTGCGGAGGTATAAGATGGTAACCTTAAGTTGGATCTTCAAAGCTGCACTACCAATAGTAAAATAAGAACATAACGATGGTCTATGTTTTCCGTTGCATGTTTGTGAGCAACACTATTAGTACTGTCAAGTTGGTTGTCAACAACACAAGAGAGTGAATATGAGTGAGCAGGCCTCGATCGGACTACTTTGCGCTTTGCAGTCATCGATACATAACTATGTATGCCAATACTCAGTAAACATACAGCTGTCTTACTGTTCAGGCTACTCAAGGGCGACAGATGATGTGTTAATGACGCTTCCTTAATGTATGATTTGATGCGACGAACTATACATCGCCGACACAACTATATTCCTCTACAATATAAGTCTTGGGATGAATCTGGAAAACTGACTCGTCTAGAAGAATACGATCTTGTTTGAATAAATTATTGCCATATATCTATGCGGCTTTCTAGCTTGAGTTGGCGACGCTGAATATATACATCGTAGATTGCTCACGGGCTGAAGTACCACCTATTGGCAAGCACTCGACTTCTATATTCGCAGAGCGATGAATTTTACTTGTACATGCGAACCTTAGAGTGCGAAGATTCAGTTCTTATACGTTGGCAGTTTTCAAGCGTAGGAAACACAATCGCTAGATACATCGATGACATGTATAATTTTAATAATTCTTGTTTCATATCAATAGTCTGTCACTATCAAATTATCTCTAACATCTGTTCTTGATAGTTAGGAAACTTTCTAAGGAATGAAGATAGTAGCTAATCTTACAGTATTACTACAGTCCGAGAACCAGAAACTTCGTCTAGCGAATAAAAATCCGATAAATAGCATAGAGCTAAATACGATTTCACAACAGAAATAGCTTATTTACAATATAGAAGTGTTTCAATATAGAAGTGTTTCAATAAGCAAAGTAGAGTTCAATAGGTATTGGCATAATTATGAACAAGTCGTTGTTAGTACGGGGTGACCTGACTGAAGTAGAGGCATTGTAGAACATGTGGTAAAACGGCCACATTGTAGGAACATGCCATGGGGTTAATATATCCCCACGTGGGAGAAACCGTACACTTCCAATGTATTGATACAACTTTTTATAATTTGAAAGTGACATCATGAAGAAGTGGTTCAAAAAGCATTTGTTCGTTCGGGTTGTACGCACTTGAAGTAACTTGCTAACTTCATAGAGGTACGTCAAGGTGGGCTTAAACAGGGGATTTCTATTGGCTGAATAGTATACGCTGATCCATGCTAAAGATACTGTGATTCGTTGGCCAATTGTACGGTTAGTTCGGATAGCTATCCGGCCACATGCAGCGTGTTCTCGCCTCTTCCATATATATCAACTAACTTCAGTCCTGGATACTATACTCCCGCTTGTCGCTAAAATGGTATACAAGTAGCATGTTCCAGATATGCAATAAGTATGTTGCAATCTTTATTGCAAATGAAATTTCTACTTACAAGCTTCGTTGTCTATCAAGCTCTAGAAATTTACCGTGGCCTTCACCATTCATAACATTAAGCTTAATATCAAGTACACTATCCCAAATATATCCGAAACTTCATCAAGATCTAGAAAGATGCCTATACTTCCAGATATAGACTATGGAGACTCATCAAGGCTGCTTGACGAGACATAGCAGCTGCTCTAGTTGCTCTTGAGACTCCGATTGGAAATTTAAAGTAATCAAGTAACGGACAAAACATCATACCCGACATGGTTTCCCAGGCGTTCCACAAACTCAATGTGCACCACTGAAAAGCACAATAAAAGCGGAAGGTATCCCCTATAAACACATGAAATGAAAAGTTTCTCTTTTCTAACACAAAACATGGTAAGTGGAGCCTATTTCTGCAGTGTTCTGCTCAAACGATGTGCAAATCATAGTTCTTAGCAAGTTGAGTTATAGCTAAGATGACTACGTCTTTAGATGGGCAGGTTCAGGCCTTTTAAACTCTCCTGGTAATAGGATTCTCGGCTTGTATTTATAAGTTGTATACGATAATGAGATATAAGTTAAAGCACGGTATCAGTGTATCTTCTCAGTTCTAGAAACTTCATAAGACCAAAAAAGGTACTAGTTTGTGATAGGTGAAAAAGGCCCTCTAATCTTCCTACCTAGAAAGCGTCCATCTGGAGTCACATATTCCACGAATATGTACTGCCACATCCCTTTTTTTTCTTCACTTTCTGCCCACAAATTGAGCAAGAGACGAGTAGATACCTCTATATGAAAGAAGACGGAGCTTATATCTCAGGGGCAAAATCTTCAATGGCTTGAAGCGTGTAGGTTTCCTCAATCTTATAATCATTAATCTTATTCAGTTCTAGAACTATGAAGATGGCTAGGCGAGTCCTAGCCCACTATCAACACCAAGCAAACAGAAATCAAATGCGAAAGTTGGGCCCCGCCGTGAACTGACCGAAACCAGCACCGGTATGCGGTACCTCCGATAGAGGATACCATGGTTATCCTATAGACGTAGGATACCTAAGTTAAACTTGGGATTTTTGGAAGTTTTCCCAGGCTGGGCTTGAACCGACTGCACCACTTAGGTAAGTGTGCAGGTAGAACAGCTTGCGTTGATGTCCCTGGAATCCGAAGCTTCCTCCCATTTACCATGTCTGTAGGGATGTGACTTCCTGCAAGTACTTGGCTAAA